>JACXGM010021858.1:0-17034 GCA_016801145.1 Umbra pygmaea | reverse complement strand
TTACGCACAACAGGTGCCATGCATTGACCTAATTTCTGTACACCCTTAGTGGGTATAAAAGACAAGATTTGTGTTGAGTCCCTTGTTGGATATTGTGCATGTAACTGCTATATGGTTTCTGCGTCTTATGTTGGTTTTTGGTATTCGTTCTTACCTTTTGATATCAGGAATAAATGCTCCTTTGATCCTGCACTTGTCTCCTCTATCCACGACTAGCCTTTACAATATGCTGGTCTGTCGTTTATATGAGTGAATTATTTTAGGCCTTGCTTTTTTTACACCACTTTTTCAGATTATTTGTTTTTACATCAAGAAATACAGTTTACTTCTTTTCAAAACCTTACCTTTTAAAGGAATATTTTACCCCAACTCAATTTTCATGTGCATTTTTATTAAAATCACCATGCCAACACTCTAGAAATATTATAATTTGGCATATGATTACATCTTAGATACTGACCATTCTCTTCTGTTAAAATGGTGCACAGTCGTGTTAAATGACACATACTTGTTTGCTTTGCACTTTCACCCTGTTCATGTATGCCGATATAATGCAAAACGTGGTAGGTGACTACACCTCAAGCCCTGTCATGCCAAAGATGTGTAATTCAAATTATTTAGCTACATATCATAGCTAGATAATAGCAAGTTTGTAATTCCAATTAAGTTGAGCTACAGTTATAGCTAGCTAAAAGCAATGGCAACTGGGACTGAAATATGAAATTAGGCACATCCTAACTAATCAGGACAGTATGGACTCAGATGTAATGAAACACATTTAGTTACGGTCAGAAGCATCATGAACCTATTTTTTTAAGGGGGGACAGTGTGCACAACACACAGAAACAGGTGCCCACAAACACAGATATTAAATGGAAAATCCACTTGGCTCAGAAATCTGAGGGAGCACGTGTTTCAATAGGCATGACGCCTCTGGTTACAGTTTTACCATGTAATACTAAACAGTACAAAACCATGTAGTGCTTGTGGTAAAATATTCCTTTAAATCAACTTATACTGAGCAACACTCTTGACCTCCCCCTGAAGCAGTCTTCCAACCCATCTTGCAATATAGAAAAGTCTTGCGCCAGGACACACTGTTCCCTGTGGAGTGAGTTTCAGAATGTATGTGTAATGTATCTGTGAAGTGGTGTGTGTTTCTGAGTATGAACCAAAGATATTGCACGACGTGCATGATAGATATATTAATTACATGAAGCTGTCACATAGGTCATGGCTGCACCACATTCACACCATAATATCTCCACATATCCTGTAGATCTCAGGTCTAGATACACAGCCTCTCTGATTTTACCTAGAACCCGTATGATCAAGGACACATGGCAGTTTATGGAGCCATCTCGTGGTGTTATCTGGACTGGACTGGACTCCCATTTAGATGAAGGGTGACTGTGATATAATCAGATAAGAGCTGAGGTATGCTGATTAGACCTTTACACTCCACATGTTGAAGGAGCCACTACTGTAAAATCCAGAGGGGTCTGTGTGTGGGTGTGAGATTGAGTGAGAGATAGGTTTATGTGAACATAAAGACCACACAGAGATAATAAGACATGGACACAGAGGGGTCTGTGTGTGCGTGTGAGATGGAGTGAGAGAGAGGTTTATGTGAACATAAAGACCACACAGAGATAATAAGACATGAACAATTCAACAAAGAAAATTGAGATTTTTTATTACCAGGAAAAAAAATCACTTTTTCAAGAGCATCCTGGCCAAGACAGTGTAAAAACTGGGGTTACTAAGTCACTGCATTGCAGAACATGCTACATCATGATAGTCAGTGATTCGACTATGGCTTCTCCGACGTTGCCCGGACCTCCAGTAAGAAGCAGCGCCAACTGGCATATCACTGCCTGAGATTTAAAATAATCTGATTACCTACCTTGCCACATTGTTCTCCAGTGACTACTAGTGTGATAATCAGGCAACTGTGAATTCAATAACTGAAGTATAGTTGATGAGTGTAATTATCCCGTACATGAGCTGGCTAAAGAGTTCTGTGTTGGATGAGCAGTGTGAAAAGAATTGTCTGGGTCAAAGACATATGGTTGGATGATACATGTGAGCGCACCACATCATCCCGTATCTGGACCAATTGGGAGGGGACAAAAATGGGTAAAAAGCACAACAACAAAATTAAATTTGGGGTTCCTTTTAGACCTTGGCATTACGGTTAAAGTTTAGGGTTCAGTTTAGGCATACATGTACATGTTTGGTTATTAAGGCTAAGGAATAGGGAACATGTTTCTTTATAATTTGGTCTGTAATCCTCAGACTGATAGATAAAAAGTGTGTGTATTTTTCTATGGCATATTCTCAATAATATAGGATTCTTTCTTCTCTGTATTCCTTCTTATCAAAACCCATTCTGACAGAAATATAAAAATGTGGGATGCTGGCTTTCTCATTTAATGGGACTTGAGGAGGCTAAGAGAAAAGAGACATGACTCGACAAATATGCAATTGAGAAAACGCCTATGACACCACAGTAAAGATAATGGTCTTCACAGTATCCTTACTATCCTGGCATCAGGTTTCTTTGAAATACATGGCACGCCCATGTCATGCAGTTCACAGTGGTGAAGACAGGAATGGCCTTCACATTTTGGATCATAATGGGGTTGTGCCAAAAACACATAGTGAAGTGTTGAGTTATTGCTGATAAGAATGGAGCAATAGGTTTGGCATCATATTGTGTTTATGAATACAGGATATCCTGTGCATACAATTTTTCACTCTTTCACCCAATTAGATCCTTAGTTAACCTCACATCTGTTCTTCTCTAAATATCCAAACCTAGGTGATTCACGTGTAATCCCAAATGTATTCCTTTTATATTAATTAATACAATAATTTAGAAATAATAAATCAGAACAATTACATGATGGAATATCCGATGAAAAACCTTTTCAATACTGTATTCACTAGCTGTCACGATATGTTGTGGGTTGAAGGAGGGAGACCAAGGCAAGGCGTAGCAGTTTGTAGTTTTAATGATATCTGGCAGAAATACAGGATGACAGAAATGAATAACAACAGAAGGTATCCTGTTGGCTTGTGTTAGGTACGGAATAGACAGAGAAAGCACAACCAAGCTAGATTACAATATACTATGCTCTTACACGTGGCATGGAACACATAAGCAATCTAATATGCGTACGCTTAACAAATACATTACCTAATTGCTCTACTTACAACTCTCGTCATGGAGAGGACACAAATAGCAGAGTATCCATACTTTCATTATATCCAACAAACCAGGGAACCACATGTAATACTAAACAACACTTAACCAGAGATCATGAACAGAAAAACAAATTCAACAGAAGATCAATGCCCGACCCCTTCCTCTAGTTTGGCCAGCGTTTATATCATGACAACTAACTAGCTAATCGACCTTAGCTGAACGGAATCATAAATCAGAATCTACAAGACACCAGCCTAACCTAACCTAAACCCTACCTTAGCAACAGCTAAACTAGAGAGAGTTGTCATACATATTTAAAGGGACAGTACAGAGAACACAAACCTACAATGCAATGCACTGGCATACTAAAATGAAAATACACATAATACCAGAAATTAACTACCGTATATTAGGAGTCCATATCTTAGTCCATGTTCACGCCAGCCCTCACAGGTCACTAAGGTATTTATGTTTTTTGATAGAAATTGTTTTTTTCATTTACAAAGTTGGCATGACATTAATATTTTAATAATTAATAATATATCAGTCATTTCCAACAATGATAGATATTTGCAACATTGGTAATTTCTTGGATACAAATGTTTTAATTGTTTGCCACCTTGGTGAATTAAGGTATACATTTCAATCAAAAGATGTATATTTCTGGGTGACCCCCAACTTTTGCTAGTGTACGTATTTCTCAGTACTTTCATGTAAAACATCTCAATTTTTTTTATCTGTTTTCATATCAGAAAATATTTTTAACTGACACACTCTACTTATACAACCAGACCTGCAACCATATTTTAATAGCTTTAATGTAATGATCTGTTCTGTAAAGAGTCAGGTCATTGTGAAATTCTTCGTTACATAATGTTACTCAGGCAGAAAGCAAAAAATACAAATGTTTTCACAGCACATTCTCTTTCTGAAGCTCAAATTTGAACTGTACAGTAGGATTATACTGTATATATAATGCTAAAAGAAATTAAGGGAACACTCAAATCACACACCGGGTCTCGATGACCAAAACATATTAAGCCTTCCCAGACTATCACTGACCCACTGCCAAACTAGTCATGCTGGAAGATGTTGTAGGCAGCCTAGCATTAACCATGGTGTCTACAGACGCTTTCACGTCTGACAGCTGCTCAACGTCAACCTGCTTTCATCTGTGAAGAGAACAAGGTGCCAATGTCAAACCTGTCAATTCTGGTGTTCTCTGGCGAATGCCAATTGAGCTGCACGGTGCTGGGCTGCAGCTAAATGGGCTGCAGGTACCACCTCATGCTACCAGTAGTGTTTACAGGGGCGTTTCTGGCTAACCTGGCAACCATTGCGAGAACTCAAAATAAATAATAGTGTGTTAGCAGGTGTGCTGTCATGTTTTGGTGTGGTGTAGAGAGAGGGAGACCCAGGCAGGTAGATGATAGATGAAAATAGATAGGTTGTTTTATTGAACACAAGTCCGGAGACATACATATAATGCGTTTGCAGGGTACCACCAAAGCGAGTGCACAACAGATATACTTATATAGCTTAACATGCTCTCACAGTGGCATGGACACTGACAGCTAACACACAGAGCGTGTGCATTAACTTCCAAACTTCAGTGACTCACTTTTCACAACTTACATATATTTAGTGGATAGCCTTCTCACACAATGTAACAATCCAACATAAATCAATGACCGACACCTCTCCCTAATTTGGCCAGCATATATATACAGAATGCTAATTAACTAATCAACCACAGCTGAACTTCTATTAGATCTACAAGATACCAGCATTATCTAGACTTAAACCCTATCTTAGCAATAGCCAAGATATTCATTCTATTCATCTAAGGCCTGTTCAGATCAATAATTTACAACAGGACTAAATTCAAATTGTAAAATAATTCCTAATGTTCTAAACCTGCAATAGTGCTCGTGACTTGGTGATTAGGTACTGTAGGTCTGTAGGGCCCTGCCAACGGATACAGATGCTTTGCAAAATGGCACATTCCTATGATATACATAAAGCTCTGGAAAAGTTAAGAGACCACAGTAAATTCTTCTTAAAGTAACTCCCGTGAATACCTCTGGAATGTGTTCAAGAGGAAGATGGATGGTCATAAGCTATCAAACAAGGCAACGTTTTGCATCAGGAGTGGCATAAATTCACCCAACATCAATGTAAAAGATTGTTGGAGAGCATGCCAATATGCATGAAAGCCAATTATTTTTATTATACAATTATTATTCCACCAAATATTGATTTCTGTACTCTTCCTAAATTTAGTAACATTAGTATTGTGTTGTTTATTTTCTTTACATTATTCCAGTTGTGATAAAACTGCATCTTTATTGTTATTTTGACCATAAAAATAAATGCTCTGCAAACCGCCTAGGTTGCCTATGCCTAGAAACGCCCCTAAGTGACTAGGTCACTAGCAAAATGCAGAACTAGAGAAGAATCATTCAGGAAGGAATAGGAGAGAGCAATAATCTGCCACCACCTGCAAAACCATTCCTATTTTTGGGGGTTGTTTTAATGTTGTCTCTTCCGTGCACCTGTTGTCACTTTCGGTTGCACCAAAACAGGTGACATTGAGTCACAATCACTTATGCTTCCTGACTGAAATTGAAAGGAATTGATTTGGTGTTATACTGTGATGACGGCGTGTTCCCTTAATTTGTTTGAACATTGTATGTATACATTAATAATATGTATTTGAGCTGTTTCTCGCTAATATCTGTTTTTATAATGATTTGTTTAAATATGTAATTTAATTCGATTGTTTGATAAAAAAGATTATGTTTATTGTGTCTAGAAAGGGCTGGCAGCGCTGTCTTAGTGTGTGAAGATATAAACCCATAAAGACATTAATTTAAGTGTACTGTGACCTGCTCAAGGACAAATCAGCAGAAAACAGATAGATGCAGATTAGAGGAAACTGCTATGATAAATAGACTTGAATATCGCCTGCTAGCGCATATTTAAACTGAGACTAGAGATTTAAACGGACTCTCTAGTCTTCTGGTAATTGATTTCCAAGGTTTTGATGTATGTTCCATTGAACCCCAAAGAGACTAGTCAAAAAAACGCAACTTGTAATCATTTTATTTAAAGTGAGCACCATAATTCATTGGACAGTGAAATTTTCTTTGTTATTTTGGTTCTGTACTCTAGCACTTTGAGTTTGAAAGGAGACAATGACAATCCCGTTGAAGTGCAGACAGTCAGCTTTAATTTTAGGGTATATTCATACTATTGAATGACAGAAATGACAGTAACCTTTGTACATGGTCCCCACATTTTCAGGCACCCAAAAATTTGGGCAATTAAAAATAATGTAGAAACCCATACAATAATTGAATTATGGCCATATACACTCACCTAAAGGATTATTAAGAACACCCATTCACTTTCTCATTAATGCAATTATCTACTCAACCATATGACAGTTGCTTTAATGCATTTAGGGGTGTGGTCCTGGTCAAGACAATCTCCTGAACTCCAAACTGAATGTCAGATTGGGAAAGAAAGGTGATTTAAGCAATTTTGAGCATGGCATGTTTGTTGTTGCTAGACGGGCCGGTCTGAGTATTTCCCAATCTGCTCAGTTACTGAGATTTTCAATCACAACCATTTCTAGGGTTTACAAAGAATGGTGTGAAAAGGGAAAAACATTTAGTATGCGGCAGTCCTGTGGGCAAAAATGCCTTGTTGATGCTAGAGGTCAGAGGAGAATGGGCCGACTGCTTCAAGCTGATAGAAGCGCAACTTTGACTGAAATAACCACTCATTACAACCGAGGTATGCAACAAAGCATTTGTGAAGCCACAACACGCACAACCTTGAGGCGGATGGGCTACAACAGCAGAAGACCCCACTGGGTAACACTAATCT
This sequence comes from Umbra pygmaea, assembly GCA_016801145.1. Taxonomy (NCBI): domain Eukaryota; kingdom Metazoa; phylum Chordata; class Actinopteri; order Esociformes; family Umbridae; genus Umbra; species Umbra pygmaea. The sequence goes on along the minus strand of JACXGM010021858.1, from coordinate 9,929 downwards.
CCACTACAAATAAGAAAAAGAGGCTACAATTTGCAAGAGCTCACCAAAATTGGGCAGTTGAAGACTGGAAAAATGTTGCCTGGTCTGATGAGTCTCGATTTCTGTTGAGACATTCAGATGGTAATGTCAGAATTTGGCGTAAACAGAATGAGAACATGGATCATTTTATGGCACACTTTAGGCCCCTTTGTGCCAATTGGGCATCGTTTAAAATACCTGAGCATTGTTTCTGACCATGTCCATCCCTTTATGGCCACCATGTATTCATCCTCTGATGGCTACTTCCACCAGGATAATGCACCATGTCACAAAGTTTGAATAATTTCAAATTGGTTTCTTGAACATGACAATATGTTCACTGTACTAAAATGGCCCCCACAGTCACCAGATCTCAACCCAATAGAGCATCTTTGGGATGTGGTGGAACGGGAGCTTCGTGCCCTGGATGTCCATCCCACAAATCTCCATCAACTGCAAGATGCTAACCCATAAATATGGGCCAACATTTCTAAAGAATGCTTTCAGCACCTTGTTGAATCAATGCCACGTAGAATTAAGGCAGTTCTGAAGGCGAAAGGGGTCAAACACAGTATTTGTATGGTGTTCCTAATAATTCTTTAGGTGAGTGTATGGCCATACATATGAAAAATCTTAGCATATAATTGAAAATATATTACAATATATATGTTAATTACATATTAAAATACAGAAATCTAATATATGGCCATACATATGAAAAATCTTAACATATATTTGAAAATATATGTTAATATATTTTGATTACAGAATTTGAATTGTGTTTTAGATCATTGTCATGCTGAAAGACCCAGCCACGTTTCATCATCAATGCCCTTGCTGATGGAATCTCACGATACATGGCCCCATTCATTCTTTCCTTTACAGAGATCAGTTGTCTTGGTCCCTTTGCCGAAGAACAGGCCCAAAGCATGATGTCTCCACACCCATGCTTCATAGTAGGTATGGTGTTCTTTGGATGCAACCCAGCATTCTTTCTCCTCCAAACACGACGAGTTGAGTTTTTAACAAAAAGTTCTATTTTGGATTCATCTGACCATATGGCATTTTCCCAATCCTCTTCTGGATCATCCAGATGCTCTCTAGCAAACCTCAGATAGGCCTGGACATGTACTGGCTTAAGCAGGGGGACACGTCTGGCACTGCAGGATTTTAGTCCCTGGTGGCGTAGTTTGTTACTGATGGTAGCCTTTGTTACTTTGGTCCCAGCTCTCTGCAGGTCTTTCACTAGGTCCCCTCGTGTGGTTCTGGGATTTTTGCTCACCGTTCTTGTGATCATTTTGACCCCACGGGGTGAGATCTTGCATGGAGCCCTGGATTGAGGGAGATTATCAGTGGTTTTATATGTCTTCCATTTTGTTATAATTGCTCCCACAGTTGATTTCTTCACACCAAGCTGCTTACCTATTGCATATTCAGTCTTCCCAGCCTGGTGCAGGTCTACAGTTTTGTTTCTGGTGTCCTTTGACAGCTCTTTGGTCTTGGCCATAGTGGAGTTTGGAGTGTGACTGTTTGAGGTTGTGGACAGGTGTATTTCATACTGATAACAAGTTCAAACAGGTGCCATTAATACAGGTAACAAGTGGAGGACAGAGGAGCCTTTTAAAGAAGAAGTTACATGTCTGTGAGAGCCAGAAATCTTGCTTGTTTGTAGGTGACCAAATACTTATTTTCCACCATAATTTACCAATAAATTCATTAGTAATCCTACAATGTGATTTTATGGATTTTTTTCTCATTTTGTCTCTCATAGTTGAAGTGTACCTATGATAAAAATTACAGGCCTCTCTCATCTTTTTAAGTAGGAGAACTTGCACAATTGGTGGCTGACTAAATACTTTTTTGCCCCACTGTATATGTACATATATGTGATGATGTTTCCACCATATATGCCAATATAGGACATATAAGTTATATACATATATGACCATATATTAGATTTCCGTATGGGATAAAGTAATAATTGGCAATGATATAATATGCTTTATTATGTTTCATGTCATTTTTTGGCATTGAGTGATTCCAAAACACAAGAATTTCTATAGTCTCCAGGGGTATTCAAATCATTCACACCCTGTCCGTAACGTTACCGATAGACTTAGAAACCTGATGAGGAAAAAAGAGGTGTATAATTTCTTCATGCAACAAGACAATGGCCCTTATTCATTAAATCGTGCATATGATCAAATTTGAACTTAAAATGATCGTATGATAATTTTACCGACAGAGAAGTTATTCATCTATATTATCTTTGTCTTATCTTTACGATCAAACTCACGTCTGGTCGGAGATCATGTAAACTAATGCTTGATTTGCTAATGCTTGATTGAGACCATCAGTATCACAAAAAACACTCATCTTAATAGCCTCAGTAACAACAACCACAACTGTAGTATTAACAATTGGCAATATAAAATAAGTTGACAAGGAATATAGCACATACAAATGTATAGGCCTATCATAATATATCATTGCCGTATTAATTAGTAAGCCTATTATTATTTCTTTTATTTTATGCTGCGGTTGTCTCTCATTGATGTAGTTCATTTGTAAAGTTTGATTCGCCTTTGTGTAGGCTATGTAATGCCTGATGCACTAGACCAGTGAACTTGCTTTGCCTTGCTTTTCCTAAGTCAGTCATGCCTATACATGGAGAGCATAAATGGTCAATATTATTTTGATGTCAGAAATCATTGTGCTTTTTGAGGTTAATATAAAGCCGTAGAGTAATTTTTCACTTTTAATTCATTTATTTCTTTTTTCCTTCAAGGTTTGGCTTGTTTCCTATTAATTTCAGTCATGTTCTGACATATCTGGTTTATTTTTTTCAGGATTTTGTTAGTAGTGCGGGACCTATGAGGATCAGGAAAAAGGTGAACATGTGCGCCCGGACCGGGAGCATGTGTCACTCCTCACCAATGGGCATTCTATTTTGGAGTGCTCTGTATAGCTTGACGGGTAAAGTTGGAATTTGGTTCACCTAAAAATGTATAAATAAAACGTTTATTTAATGAAACCATTTTGTTGTCGCTTCAGGATTTATCTTTGACTACTTCAGTCAGTAATTTATTCTGAAAGATGTTAATTTATTGGTTGATGTTCCCCACACCCACATACAGTGGGGAGAACAAGTATTTGACAGGACGACTGCACCGTATTGAGGGAAGGATGGATGGGGCCATGAATCGCGAGATCTTGACTAATAACCCTCAATAAGAGCATTGAAGATGGGTTGTGGCTGGGTCTTCCAGCATGACAACTACCCAAAACACACAGCCAGGGCAACTAAAGCACCCAGTATACTACAGATTCCTGACCTGGCACGCGCCAAAGTGACGTCATGGAAGCGCCGTAATTATTAATTCTTGTGCGTGGTGCTCGCGACACAAGTAGCAGTCTTCAGCCCAAATCACACAGAATCCGTCATTGCATATGCGTAACAACGGAAGTCCAGTCATTTCCAATGAAGGAGTCCGCCAGTGATGCAAAGACGCATAGCGGAATGGGTTGGATTGCGGCTGCGGTGCGTTCGGGGTGTTCCATGCATTGGATTTTTTCTACTCGTGCGCTAAAACCAATGCGTTAATCAAACTGGATGTTGTGTCTAGCTAACACTTGCTAGCTTTTAAAAACGGTGACAAATTTGTTATAACCAACACTTATAGTTACTGATTTGCTAATTCAATGTCTTTCGAACTCCCTATTCCAAACATATTGTTTTTGATTGATGTCTCTGTAGACATCTGCTGTTATATCAAAAATGTCAGGATACCCGGCGACCGCGCTTATACGTTTCTCCTCCATTTTTACATGCCCTGTGAAACACTAAACAATGCGTAAATCAGGCAAAGGGTTATGCATCAAAACTGTGCAAATGCAACGCAACTAGCGGATTCGGTGTGATTTGGGCTTTCTTCTGAACAGAGGTGTCGCAACAGAGGAGAGTATACCAACTTTGATATTTTCACAGACTAGAAGAAGAAAAAGGTAAACGATTGCAGAACTGGCAGCAGCATTGACGTTAATGTCAACAGTGGCTAAGATTATCTTAACTTTGTTGTTATGAACATTTACAGATTTATTATGAACCATTAACTGTGTTATTATGAATCGTTTACTGTGCCCTCGAACCCGTCAATGCTTCCCGTTTCCGCTTTGTCGCAAGCCACTGAAAAAGAGTGGTGCGCGCCCTTGGCATCCGCGCTCAAAATCTACATCATATTGACGCCACTTTGGCATGCGCCGGGGCTGGTGCGATAAGTATACTGTAGGCTTAAGGAGTGGCTCCGTAAGAAGCATCTCAAGGTCCTGGAGTGGCCTAGCCAGTCTCCAGAACTGAACCCAATAGAAAATCTTTGGATTTTCCATAGACGCTATGGAATGTGTGAAATGTTCTCGCATAAATCCGCTAAACGAAATGTACTGGAGCAGCGTAATTGAAGTACAAATATAGCCTAATAATGAAACGTGCAGTTCGAACGTAAAAAAAACCGAAATATGTTGGCCTACAACATAATTCAGGTTTTGAAAATAGTTTCCTGAGAACGTAATTTGGGAGAAATTCTGAGACGTACGGTTGAACAAGCAGGAACTGAAGATGGCTGCAGTACAGGTCTAGCAGAGCATCACCAGGGAAGATACACAGTGTCTATGGATGTCAATCCATCACAGACTTCAAGCAGTCATTGCATGCTGTCACGAAATGCAGGTGTAGCGTAATGGAGAGAGGAGGACTCAGGCAGGATGATGGTAAATGGTATCGTATATGTTACTAAAGGAAGCCAGGAACGTATACATAGACAAATGCAGTGCAGGTGAATCTATCAGCAAGGCACAACGATAATATAGAATTAATAACTGCTATGCACTTAGCGGCATAGAACGCTTAGAGCTATCTCTAAAAGAGCGTATGCAATACTTCCAAACTGAACATCACTCTTCTCACACTCAGACTTTCACTTCCTGGACCAGTAACCTACCGTGACAATACCATAATGAATCGCGCCCTCCTCTAGTTCACCCAGACTGATATAGGGAATGAGCTAACCAGCTGAAAGTGTTTAGGTGATTAGACCAACTCAGTCCCCAATCAGTACCAGGTGAAAGAGAGGAAGGCGCTACACATCACACATAATTAACCACATTACATTCAATATAACAAAAGCAACAGCACATAAGTACTGGCATTTAAAATAGATAATTAAACACAAATATACAAATAAAATAACAATAAACAGAAATGCCTAATATATATATATGGAAAGAGTCCAATCTCAGTTCATAAGGAACAGGAGTCCCACTCTGGGATTCCTGTTACACATGCAAAGGATATGTGACCAAATATTAACAATTATTACTTTTTTGGAAAAAAATACATTTTAAACTGTCCAATGTTTTTTGGTGCTCGAAAATGTGGGGACTATGTACAAAGGTTGCTGTCATTTCTGAACGCTTCATCTGATAAGTATGAATATACCCTCAAAGCTAACAGTCTGAACTTCAACCTTAGTTTCATTGTATCCTTTTAAACTCAAAGTGCTACAGTACAGAACAAAAATAAAAAATAATTGTCACTGTCAACGATGGTGCTCAATGTAGTTACTGAATAAAGCAACCATGGCGAACAGCACACTGATCCTGTCATCTGTACGTTGTCTCCTACTGTATATGCACTCTGTAGGCAGAACATTTACCAGCATTTTATTGTCTAAAGGATGTCTAGGTTTTTCATAGCCTCAGAGCCATTAACCTGCAAATGCATTTTGTTTGTATGTAGTTTGCCAGATCAGTTGATTGAGAGCACATTCTGACTTGTAACAACAACCGGAGAATCATTATGATGAACTTCCTAGCTCACGAACAATTCTACTTAGATTAGCTGGAAGTGTGAGTTGATGGACACAGTCCAGCCAAGAAACACGTAATCAGATTTTATGATAAGATGACTTGGGCTTTTATAACTAGCGTGAAGGGTTGCTACTGTCCTTTGGTTTAATTACATAAAGATTGTTTAAGGAAAAACAGGGATTGCCTTTTTGGCCACTGACTTTCTTATGATATATTATAAACAGGGATTGCCTTTTTGGTATAATAAAAAAGAATAATAGCCCTGAACTTGCAATTTGTCTAAATGTGGAAATCTTAAAACAGGTCCTAAGTGATGACAAACTGTCTTACATACCTGCTCCGTTTCCATCAGTCCAGGGAACGATACTCATCTGGTTAGACATAGCAGCAACTAGCCCTCGTCATTACATGATTACATCAAATACTAATATCTCTGATTTGCTGCATCCAGATATTGATGTGAGCACCCAAAGAGGCTCGTTCTCTCTCTTCTTTCCTCAATGAGGGCATTGTGGCTGAGAACAGGACCTTGAACTTCCTTCAGGGCATGGTCTAAGGTTCACAGAATTGAAGCAAAAAACTTTTCCCGACCAGGCCCTGATAAGATTAATGTGAAAGTTTGTCTCATACTGTACATTTTTTAGCTACTCCTGGTTCTGGGCTTAGACTGATTACAGACATTTTAAATTGCAAATCTGTGGCAGTGCTGTGAGTATAACAAAGCTATAAGAAGCAAAATTTGCCTAAAGGTAAAGAAAATCATAAATCAAGGATTTCCTGATTTTTTTATTCCTTCTACACCTCTTTAAACAATTGAATTTGTTTGGGACTGGTAGCAGCCAAAATATTCACAATGACATGATAAATGTATAAATGTAAGTTCATAATACAAATCAAAATCATATTAATAATGCAAATGCAAAACCCATTTAAAATCTCTCTAGACAAATGTAGCATAATTAAGCCTGAGAATTTCTCTTGACATTTGGCACAGGAATTATTTCTCCAGTCAGTATGCAAAAATCTCTTCATAATCATCATAATATCGTTATACATACAATCTGTATTTGAAAGCAATCTAAGTGTAATGTTGGACTTTAATTTAATGCCAAACTTTTAAATGCTTACATTAGAGGCTATATTAGAAAACATCTTACATTTGACCATACATTTGTTGTAGCCCTGAATTGGAACACTAATTAATTAATTGAAGAATTGATGACCAGCTGACAACCCTAATCAGGTGTGCCTGTTCAGGGCTTTAAAGAAACAGTGAAACATCTGGGGGGTCTATGTTGAGCCGTCAACCCCACCATCCTGCAAGGTAAAACGGGAGGAGGTACTAGGCATTCACATGATGACATTAGCAGGGTGGAAATAAATCTTGGAGTAGTTTCACACCTGTTCAATCAACAATGTTTTAAACAATTCAAAGTCTTAAAAAATGCAATTAAAAATAGTTGTAGTTAATCTTAATCCATTGTTTCATATATTGTATTTTATTGTGTGATAAGGTCACACAAACTGCCAGGCATAGTTTCAGATATATGTGATAATTTATGATACATCATAGGCCACTTACTTTCTTATGATATATTACATAAAATACTTAAAATATGTTGTTTACTGGTTATTTTTTCAATCATAAGGACCTACAATATAGTCGATGTGATGGGTTCTTACTGTGTAAAATCAAAGGGATTCAAACACAACTTTAACTAATCTCTGATAATATCGATCCAGAAGTATTTACATTCAGTAAAAACAAACAGTGGATGGACATCAGCCTGTGAATTCCAGCAACTCCTTCTGTCTACCCTTCTAACCACCCCTCTATCACTCCTAATGTTACTCTATCACTCCTAATGTTACTCTATCACTCCTAATGTTACTCTATCACTCCTAATGTTACTCTATCACTCCTAATGTTACTCTATCACTCCTAATGTTACTCTATCACTCCTAATGTTACTCTATCACTCCTAATGTTACATTATCACTCCTAATGTTACTCTATCACTCCTAATGTTACTCTATCACTCCTAATGTTACATTATCACTCCTAATGTTACTCTATCACTCTTAATGTTACTCTATCACTCTTAATGTTACTCTATCACTCCTAATGTTACTCTATCACTCCCAATGTTACTCTATCACTCCTAATGTTACTCTATCACTCCTAATGTTACTCTATCACTCCTAATGTTACTCTATCACTCCTAATGTTACTCTATCACTCCTAAAGTCAGACTCTCTCTCTCTCTTAAAGTGGAACTGACAGCATTAAGTCAATGAAGATGTATTAGAATATTTTGTAAATACACCTCCAGAAATAACATGGTGACCTTTCTAGATTTATTTAACAAGTCATGACATTTTCATTTCTAACTGCATCAATATCTTGTGCCAAAAATGCCTTACTCTACATGATGAAATCCTGACTCAAATATAAACCATTTGATGCTCACGCGTTGCATGCATAGCCCTGCCCAGGACAAAGGAATAAATTGGCTTAACCTACCTTGCTACATCTCTCTCCAGCGACAACTTGTGTGCAGATCAGGCACCTGTGTGTTCAATCACGGAAGTATGCACTCTTAAAAATAAAGGTGCCAGGAAGAACCAAAAAGGGGGTTTCACAGCGATGCCATAGAAGAACATTTTTTGGTTCCCCAAAGAACCTTTCACTGAAAGGTTCCTTGAAGAACCTATTTTTCTTAGTGCCATTAAGAAATGTGAAAATAATGCATAACTGCCCAAAACTAAACATGTTGCCTTTTATGTTACTAATGTAAGTTTAAATATATTTTGCAGTCTAATTAACATAGGAAGCACAAATCTATTTATAGTGGTCAGTGCAGAGATTGTGGCATGCCACCACAATTAAATCAATGTATGGGAAACACAAATTTACTCAAAAAATGTAAGGTCACATGAGATTGATGGTGAAGGACCATTTTATAATCTAAAGTACCTTTTGGCGCTACAAAGAACCTTTTGTGCAATGGAAAGGTTCTTTAGATGTTAAAGGTTCTTCAAGGAACCGTATACCCCAACAAAGAAACTTTGAAGAACCTTTATTTTTAAAAGTGTAGGTTATGAATGTATAATCCTCCCACGCATGTGCTGACTAAATGCTTCGTGTTGGACAAGCAGTGTGAAAAGAATGGCGACATGTGGTTGGATGAACCATGTGAGCGCCCTTCACCATCCTGCAACTGTCCAGGGTGTTGTGGAGGTGTCGACAAGGCCAACTGGGATGGGAGGAAAAATGCTAAAAAATAAAGAATTAATTTAACCCTTAAACGGTTTCTGCATCTTGGGGGATACAGTCTTTTGACAGGCTGTGGGGGGAGGGGCTGTGGGGGAAGGGGCATAATGTGTGTACACTTCATGAGATACACTGAGGGGGGTATGGGTCAAGTATTCAGGTCATGTGACTTTATGCCAACATTCCAAAAAATTTGTATCAAATTCCAAAATGGCAGCATATGTCGACAAAAACACTGGCCATGAGATAAGTTTTTATATTTTTTCATGTTTATTTTTTAAAGATGGTTTATATGTTCTTCTTGAAAAATATTGAATTAGTTTTCCAGAACTTTGATAATTAGGCATTGAATGTCTGTATCCTGGAAGATACATTGCCCAGATAAGGGTATAAAACAGGGATGATCACTCACATATATCTTTTTTCTAGGCCTAATCTATACAGATAATCAATAACATAAAGTGAAATAAATTGTGAAATATTGATTGCTACCACACACACACCCACAAGCACACCCACACCCACCCACACGCACACCCACACACACACACCCAAACCCACACGCGCACACACACACACCCACACCCACACACACCCACACACACACCCATACGCACACCCACACACCCAAACACACCCACACACCCAAACACACCCACACACCCAAACACACCCACACACCCACACACACACCAACAAACACACCCACACACCCACACACACACCCACACACACACACCCCGACACACACGCACACCCACACGCACACCCA
>JACXGM010021857.1:0-17036 GCA_016801145.1 Umbra pygmaea | reverse complement strand
TGTGTGTGTGTGTGTGTGTGTGTGTGTGTGTGTGTGTGTGTGTGTGTGTGTGTGACCTGTGTCTCTGTGTGTGGTGTGTGTGTGTGTGTGTGTTACCTGTGTCTTTGTATGTTGTGTTAGTTACCTGTGTCTTTGTATGTTGTGTTAGTTACCTGTGTCTCTGTGTGTGTTACCTGTATCGCTGTGTGTGTTACCTGTATCGCTGTGTGTGTTACCTGTATCGCTGTGTGTGTTACCTGTGTCTCTGTGTGATGTCTGTGTTACCTGTGTCTCTGTGTGATGTCTGTGTTACCTGTGTCTCTGTGTGATGTCTGTGTTACCTGTGTCTCTGTGTGATGTCTGTGTTACCTGTGTCTCTGTGTGATGTCTGTGTTACCTGTGTCTCTGTGTGATGTCTGTGTTACCTGTGTCTGTGCAGAGCGACCCAGAGTTTGTCCAGTGGAAGAAGGAGCTGACCGAGGCGTTCACGGAGGCTCAGAAGCTGCTCCGACGTGCCCCCAAGGTCATCGGGAAAGGTCGCGCTGGAGTGGTGGAGCTCTCCAAACCTCCTCTGACACACCGCAACAGCAATGGCCTGTAGGCCGCTCAGCAACACGCAACACACACCTGCACGCACACACACATCCTATAACGTCATCCTGTGTACACCTGCCTGCCACAGCCCCCCAGCTCAACACACACACACACACCGAAAGCCAAACAGTAGCATGGGACCATGTTTTGATGATCAGAGGAGGGGCAGGTCATATAGTGCACAAGGACCATGATGTTTCCTCATTGACTTCACAATCAGAGCATACAATCAGAGCACAACTCTACACAGTGGGCAAACATTCTACACACACACACACACACACACACACACACACACACACACCCTGGCAGAGCAGCAGCCTGGAGTAGGTGAGGGTAGACTACAGTACCCACCTGCTCATCTCCACCCCTTCCCCTCATTCCCCCAGCCTCGTCTTGAGGCTGAAACTGAGCCGCCCTGCTGCCCTCTACACACGAATGGCTCACTGGTCAAGAGTTGAGAGGCGGGGCTTGAAACAGGAGCTTAGGCTCTGGACAAATGGCATTGCCCGCATTGTAGGGGATGGACCAATGACATTCATCTCCTGTGGGCTCGTAGAGATGAAATAAAAAGAGATGGAAGAAGTGGAAAGCGGGAGACTATAAAGAATAAATCAAAACAATGGCAGTGACCTGTGCATGTGCACGTTTGTTTCTCGCTCTCCGCGGGTCAAGGGAAGAGGGCTTTACATGTGACACCATGTTGCACCCCTCAGCCAATGGGAACAGAATCTGCATTGACTTTACGTGAGACATTTCCCCGGTGTCTGCTCCGCCCTCTCGCCTCTGTCACTGAAGTGCAGAAAGTGCCAATATCAATATTTACTTGATTTACGAGAGCTACCGTGGTGACCCTTTAGACAGCCGGCGCTGCCCCCCTCCCTGGATACACCACCCTCTGGAACGCAACAATTCTCATAATGGACCAGCTTTTCTGATTGGTTCCTGCGCAGCTGCTGGTGACTCATTGAAACCGGGGGATGGATCTTACTGGTAACCATGGATACAGGGGTGGTGTGTATGAAGGACACCCGGTCAAACAGAGCGACGTCTGGAGGGGACATACTGACTGACTAGGGGTTTAGCGGGTCAGCGTTAGTGTATATATATAGTGGGAGCCATCTCCTGTAAACGCCAGTATGACTGTACAGTACTCTACAATATGTTCACTTGTATAACCTGTCTGTCGATCTGTCCGTTTCTCATGGGGTCATGTGGGGTGACCATACCTGGCATTGGCCAGACATCCAAGTAGAAATGTGTGTCTGTGATGTCCTGAGGGCCACAAACTGGCATGCGTGTGAGGGAGATGTTGAGGGACCTTCCAGGGGTTAGGCTGGAGGCTGCTTTTCACTGGCACACTAGTTCTGACCTTCATCTGCCAGTTGGTCTTTTCGAACGATTCAGTTGAACGATTCAGATTTGGACTACCTGTGTGAACACGGCCATATTTTAGCAGTCACCCAGATGTAGGTTGCGCGCATACACACAGGTTTGCACGTGCACGCTCAGAGATGTCTTTATGGGTACGTCAGTTTAGAGAGTTGGTAGTTGACGAAGTGTGTTAGTATGAGGAATAGACAAAGGCTGCACCCTAAATCAGAATTCATGCCGGTCTGCTTTGAAATTTACCTTAGTTTATTTCTGAATGTGGCTGAGAATGTGGACCTGTATTTTCTGTCTATATGATCCACCTGTTTAGGAGAACAAGTTGTGCTGCTGACTATTGTCAGGAAAGGCAGTCGAAGGACATCTTGGAGATGTTTTAGAAATAAATAGGGAAGTGGTGAAACTATTTGTTCACTTAATTTTTTATTTCAGGGTTTTGTTTTTCCATTGTGTACATGATATGATGTCCCTTGTCTGTGATATCTAATATCCATGCATTTCCACAGCTGTGACCTGCATGTGTGGTTAATAAGGGGGAGGGGGCTAGAGTAAGGTTAGTTGGAGGTGTTGATATTCTTGTTAGCCATTTACAAGTTAGTCAAGGGAATGTTGTTGTTTTTAGAGAGATACCTGTCACAGTTCAGGTTGTCTTTTATTTTTTTAAACCGAATGAATTGTTTTTTCTTTCTTGAAACGTTGTTGCACCTTTTTAGCCCATTGTGTTACTAGATGTTCAATGTGCCAAAAACCTGTCGCTGATTGATTTTGATTGGCTGACTGTTCTGGACCAATGAGAATCCTCCTATCAGAAACGTTGTGCGTTTGTCTCAAAATGCAGTGAACCCGCTTTCAGCAACCTCACCTGCGTCATTAATGCAAGGTTTGGATGTTATGGGTTATTTTGAGAGTGTGTGTGTTTGTCTGTGGGGAAGTATGTGTGCGTAAGTGTGAGTGCGTGTGTTGCATTCAATGACTTGTCAGTATGTTTTAGAGAATTTTTGTCAAACAAATCTACACACACAATCTCGACAACAAAAAAAGATAATGGAAAAGGATGGCATAGGATGAAGCAAACTAACAAACATTAAAGTATATATGAATATATGTGTATATGAAATGACAAATGTTCTAGGTTTATTTAAAAAGATTTAACGATGTAGAGACTATGTTCGGATGGCAATGCGCCGGGGGCAGTTCAGGCTTCGATGTTTGTTAATCTGTTTGTGGTAAAGACTTTGGCTCGGATCTTGCACATAAAGACTTTAGCTATTGTACTTGCGAGTTGCCAGATAATTATTTTTGTTTGAATTCCGGACTCTTGCTCTTTCATATTTATTGTGTGTTTGGGGAAATAGTGCCCCCTGTGGACGAGCTGGCCAGAGCTCTAGCTGTAGAATTCTCCGGTTTTACATCCATTAGCCCAACACTTTTATGTGCCACAAACGCAAATACTACTGGCTTTGGGTTAACATTACCAATAAGGTTATAATGATTACAATGATGACTATTATTGATAATATTATTCAATGATTGTTAATACATTTATTTTAATGATTTCTTTTGTTTTGTTTTCAAAACACGTAGGAGCATATGTGTTGGACTGCTTATATAAAACAGTTCAGAAATAAAATAAAAACAATTTTTCGTGCTTTGTGTAAAGTGTTTTTTGTAAACTTTTTGAGACACTGAAGTAATCTGCATAATATATTATTTCAAGGGAATTTTGAAATAAACGTGTTTGTGTGTGAAATCTATTGTAAATAGATCCAACTGACTAATGACAATTGTGACTGCCAAACAAGGGCGTAGGAGTTATTTTAACATTGGCGGGGGGCACATTTTTATTAAAGTGTTATGATTGAGGGAGACCACATCACCTGCCTCTAATATTAGGGAGGACATGTCCCCCCCACATCCTTCCCCGCTCCTACACCCTTGTTGCCTAACATCCATCTTTTATTATACATTTTAAAGGGTAAAGAAAACATGAAATATCCAGGAGCACTAATCCATTGATATCATGAGAAAAATAAATGATGCTTATAACTTTGCAATTGCACAATGTCCAACATCTAAAGCATTTAACTTTGGCACACTTTTGGACTTTCCCCGGGCCTTCAGCACAAATAGTCATAGCGCTGCCTGGAATTTAGGATAGATAAGTCGGATTGTCTATCCTGCCATATTGCTCTCCAGCGACCCCCTTGTGTGCAGATCAGGTGCCTGTTAATTCAATCACGGAACTACAGTTCATCGACATGTGGTTGGATGAACCATGTGAGTGCTCTTTACCATCCCACCTCTGTCAAGGTTGGGTTAAGGAGCTGCCAACGTGGCATGGTTCGTGTGAAAAATTTGACAAAAACGATTGGGAGGGGAGGAAATGGGGCAAATTATAATGAAAATAAAATGCAAAAAACATGTATGTTATACAGTACCAGCCAGCTAGTTTTGCAATGTTGTTGCTAAATACAGTGCTGAGAGAAGATAAAAAAGGCTGCGAAGTGAACATATTTTTTACAATTAATACAAATACTTTACTCAAGTGACACAAATTTCACAGACACTTTCAAAGGCCAATTTTGCATGATTGTGGCGTATGTGTGCTGATTGCCTCAGGATTAGATGGGTAGCCTATAGCTAATGTTACTGCTCTAAACTGTTATTCATTGCAATAGATTTAAAGCTATCATTCACATATCTTTCAGAATGTTGATGTGAAGTTAACAATATAAATGTTTTCATGTTTTTAAGGGAAACCTTTTAAACTTTGTTTTGAAAATGGGTCATTAGAAAAAGTATTCTTGTATACTGACATTGTTTTCACAGAGTAAAGTATATGGTAATGCATTAAATAATGAAGTGCAAAAAACTACCATTCCTGCAACGCTATCACATATATCCACAGGTTCCTTTGCAAAACGTTTCAGCAGCGATTTTCCTTAGTCCATTGGAAATAATTGTAGCTGCAAAATGTTTTTTGCAACAGAATTTGTGTAGTGAATGCAGTGCTGTACAGATTGTTCCCAAGGGTGATGCAGCACTACAAAGCTGTGGTCAGGGCTTCCGGACAGAGTGGTAGAGAAAGCATCTCTGCTTCATAATGTCTCCTGAGTGCATGAAGAGTGCCACCGAGGTCATCTGCATTTTGAAGTAGTAAATTTCCGAAATGATTGGCAGATCTCTCGATGAAGCTGTTGGACACTACAGCAATGTTGCCACTTAACACAACCATTTGGCTGCTGTCATTCCGTACGCTTCCAACCCACTTACCATGTTCTCTACCCATCTCGTTCCTTTCATTTTCCACTCTACTTTATTTCCTCACTCCCTTGGCTCCTCCCTCTCAAGCTCCTCCTTCATCACTCAGCTGTAGCTGTCAATCACTTCAGCCCAACAGCTGAGTTCATTCCCCCCCAAAGAGAGAGAGAGAGAGATGCATGTTTTTTGTCTAGAGCTGTTGTTTTGGAATAGACTTGGATTTCAGTTTGTATATGTGTATGTGACTTTCAGTTTTCCAACATCAACAACAATCCATCACTTATGTTCATGTCCCATTAGACTCCAATACATTTCATGGTTCCCTGCTCACCTTAGTTCTGGTATGTCATTACTGGTTTGAGTTGTTTAGGCCTGTTATCTAAACCTTAGATAAAAACTAGCTGTTAGTTTACAATCTGTTTTCCTTCATTGGTTCACACCAACTATATTTTCTCCCTCTCCCCCTCTCGTTTTCTAGAGTCTAGTTTTCCAAACAGGGTAGTATACCCTACCACCTCCCCCAGTCCCACTATTTATAGCTCAAGCCAGCTGCCTCACTTATCGGTGTGTGTGTGTGTGGGAGAGAGATACTGTATGGCTGTCTATGTCACTCTATTTCAGATTGGTTGCCCATCTCAGCTGGCCTGAGAGCGTATCAGTGTGTGTTTCTGTTTCACAGTGGGACAGTGAGCCTTTTGGTTTGGCCTCCTAAATCATCGGAATAGCAACTAGTACACTTGGCTGATTTTCCTGCCGTGAATAATAGCCATTATAAGGTAGGTACATTTGGAGGGTAGTGTGTGTAACGTGAATGACAGAGAAGAGGGTCCTCAAACTCCAGCGCCACTGGTGTACCGTTAAGGAGAAGCAAGACCAGGAGAGAGAGACGCAAGGTGTAGCTGCTTCCTGAGAGTGACTTTGGCAAAACAAGTCTCTTATAACAGAGTTCCCTTGATGGACCGCACCTGATCTTGCTATGTTTGAAGGATTCTGTCTGCTGTATTTATGTCGTTTTATGTTGATTTGGTGGGTCTCAAGTTTGGAATTGCTTTTATGTGGAAGACAAATGTTTAGAAACCGCAGGAGTTTAGCCACTGCCTACGTGAACATGCCATATACCTAGCGTCATGGCGGCACAGTTAGATCTCACACAAGTAAAAACAGTTGCTTACAGTACGTAACCCACAGAAATGGGTTGTGCTTAGTCATTAAGGCTGAATACGGTTTTAGATGTATGGTAGGGCAGCTGAAGCAGATAGGCTACAGCAGCAGAAGACCACACTGGGGGCCACTCTTGTCAGCTAAGAACAGGAAACTGAGTCTACAATGTGGCCCACTTAAATAGGACAATAGAAGATTGGAAAAACATTGTCGGGTCTAATGAGTCTCAATTCCTGCTGCAACATTCAGATGGTAGGGTCAGAATTTGCCGTGAACAAAACGACAGCATGGAGCCATCCTGCCATCTTCTTGGCACACTTTGGCACATTTTGGGACCCTTAGTACAAATTAAGCTTTGTTTGAATATCACAGCCTACCTGAGTATTGTTGCTGACCATTTGCAGCCCTTTATGACCACAGTGTACCCATCTTCTAATGGTTAGTTCCAGCAGGATAAAGTCAAGACAAGTCACGAAGCTCACATCATCTCAAACTGGTTTCTTGAACGTGACAATGAGTTCACTGTACTCAATGGCCCCCACATTCACCAGATCTCAATCCAATGAAGCACCTTTAGAATGTGGTGGAACGGAAGATTTGCATCATGTGCAGCCGACAAATCTGCAGCAACTGTGTGATGCAATAATGTCAATATGGACCAAAATCTCTGAGGAATGTTTCTTGTTGAATCTATGCCACGAAGGCAAACGTGGGTCCAACCCGTTACTAGCACCGTGTACCTAATGAGGTGGTCGTGAGGGTATACAGCATCTAAGACTGGCTTTCATACTAACCTATATCTTCTCGCTCAGAGACTTAATACATGTGTTCAGAGATGGAAGGAACAACAAGGGTTGAAAGTGAAAAAGAAACAGTGGTTTGTGAGTGAGTTTGCAGTTGTAGAGATACAGTATGAGAAATTGTGCATTGAATTCTGTAGGAC
The DNA here is from genome assembly GCA_016801145.1 of Umbra pygmaea. Taxonomy (NCBI): domain Eukaryota; kingdom Metazoa; phylum Chordata; class Actinopteri; order Esociformes; family Umbridae; genus Umbra; species Umbra pygmaea. The sequence continues at coordinate 9,709 of JACXGM010021857.1, read as the reverse complement.
TGATGTTTCTGAGAGACTGAGTGTGTGTCTGGGTGGGTGTGGGACAGGGGTGCGTGTGGGACAGGGGTGGGTGTGGGATAGGGGATCATGTTTTCCAGGACACACTGAGGTGTTTCATCATGTGTTGCCAACTTGTCCCATTCAAAGTGGTCACTACATGTCACCAGAACACATTCAACTTACTGTTTGAATGACACTTTGCTTAAACACTCGTTAATTTTATGGTTTCTCCATCACTATCTCTCCCTTACTGTCTCTCTTTTCTCTGCCCAATATCTTTTCCTCTCACTCCTTTTTCTCTCCATCCAGGTTCAGTGTCACTGTTTCTGTCTTCCCGCCTCCACTCTGACATCACATCTGGCTGTCCTCTGACTGTTTGACCCCTCACCCCTGACATATCACCCAGAAGTCATTGCCATGGCGCTGTCCTCACGCTTAAAGCTCTGGGAACAGAAGGGAGGTGCAGAGATGATGTGGCATGAGGCATTTGTGTTATAGAATGGTCTAGAATAGTCTTATTCCTTTATGCTGGAGTGTTTTGTCCTTGTCTTTGGGCTCTTTTTTTGAGCTAGCATTCATGTGGTGCTAGTGTAAAATGTATGTTAGTTGATCAGTTAAAAGGACTAAAGAACTTTTTTATTGCTTAGCAGTTGATTTATGTGCTTGGGCTTGAATGAGAGGTGTGGAAATATTTGAGATGTGTCCTTAAATCCTGAACTAATTTGCTAATTCCAGGTCGGCACGGATATTTAAGACCAAATGAAAGCAGGTGTTAGCAGTAACATTATTTAATTTCCAGACACTTCTGGTGGAATTACTTAAATACAACTTAAATACAATCAAAATAGAACCTCAATTTAGTGTTTAAAGGACTCACTGTCTCCATGTATTCATTGTTAAAATCACAGGGTATACAGTCATGGTCACGTAACCAATCGTATTACATAGGCAATCATCGGTAGAAGTACTTAACTGAGCAAAAAAATAAGTAAACGTAAAATAGGTCTAGTAAATAAATATTTAATTTAAATTAATGAATTGGAGAAGCGCCTGGACTCGAATGTGCAGGACAAGCATAAATTCAGGTAAAGGTTTTCAGAATGCTGGTGTCTCAATTGTTGCTAGCAAACATGTCCTGCAGTGATAAATCATGATTCAATAACATGTTCAACTAAGAACACTGTATTTTAAAATTAATATATGAATTCAACATATTTAATTTAACTTCTATCTGTAGGCTAATACGTTTTCTTTTACTGACATTGGAATTGTATTTTTTGAATATAATACATAATACATTGTAAATACATGAAACAACAGTTGTCACACAGTGCTTTGACAGACCTTTGGCATGAAACCCCAAAGAGTAAGCAACAACACGTGATGCACAGTGGATAGGAAAAACTCCCCTATTAGGTTGAATCTTGGAAGAAACCTAGAGAGTGGCTGGGCTCCGGGGGGGTATCGCCATGCTCTGATTGGCCAGTCTATAGTCAAGCCTTAACAAGCCTTTAACTTATTTATTCATCAGAACCCAGTTTTTAATGCCACCTCCACATCAGCTAGTGACCCAAAGCTCGTACCTTGACAAGGAGCTTGGTTGTTCTACGAGATCGCTATGACATTATATACCAATCAGCCATAACATTGTGACCCTGCCTAATCTTTTTTACGTCCCCTTTTGCTCCCATATCTGCAGCCCCATACCAAACTAACTGTGATGCACTGTGTCCTGAAACCGTTCTAACAGAACCATCAACTTTTTCAGCAATTTCAGCTACAGTAGCTCGTCAGTTGGATCGGACCACACAGGCAAGCCTTTGCTCCCCACGTGCATTAATGAGCTGGTCACCGGTTCACTGCTTTTTCTTCCTTGGACCCCTTTTTATAGGTACTGACCACGGCAGAGACGGAACACCCCACAAGAGCTGCAGTTTTGACTCTGACCCAGTCGTTCAGCCATCATAATTTGTCCCTTGTCAAAGTCGCTCAAATCCATACGCTTGCCCAATTTTCCTGCTTCTTTGTTTTTTCCTTAAAGTTGATGTTAGGAAAAATGGGCAAGTGTAAGGTTTTGAGCAAATTTGAAAATGTTATGGCTGATCGGTGTACCCATTGTGCTTGGATTTGTAAAATACAGCACTTTTTTTTAACTCATGTTGTTTGCACTTGAGTTATCAGACTGTGTGTTTTGTTTCCATGCCCCATCTATAAATAGAGCCACGCCTGTGTGTGCAGATAGTATAACTAGTCCTTAACCTACCTCCCTCACAGCCGCGGTCGATGCTTAATTGGGGACGCCGGGCTCGCATTACGGTCGGGACCGGAGTGAATGGATCTTAATTGGGGACGCTGGTCTCGCATTACCGTCCGGACCGGAGTGAATGGATCTTAATTGGGGACGCTGGGCTCGCATTACGGTCGGGACCGGAGTGAATGGATCTTAATTGGGGACGTCGAGCTCGCATTACCGTCCGGACTGGGTGAAACGGAACAGTTTCACACAATGGGTTTGATGCGCTACGCACCATTCCATTCACTCCAGTCCTGAACATAATGCTAGCCCGGCATCCCCAATTAAGATTCATTCACTCCGGGCCCGAATGTAATGCGAGCCCGGCGTCCCCAATTAAGATCTACCGATCTATCTATATTACCTATCAATCATCTGTGTGTTTATGTATTCAGAAACTATTTACATTTTAGTCCTTTAGCAGATGCTTTGATCCAGACGTGCCTTGTTCAGGGGCACAATGACAATTGTCCCACTCAGGACTCGAACCGGCAACCTTCCACTTACAAGTCTGACTGCCTAACCACTCAGCCATCTACGTCAATCTTCTTGGGTATTAATTTAGTCAGATGCTGTTGTCCAGAGCAACTTACAGCAGTAATAATTTCCTCCTTCTGCAAACATGTATACACCTTATTTCCCCCTTAACCGGAGTATACTGTAGTCCTGAAAGTAAATGATTTTCTGTTCCAAACTAACATGAGTATATTACTGGCCGAGGTTTTGCTGTAGACTGTTGCGTAGAGTACGATTAATTAAGCAGGGCTACAAATAAATTTTTCTGCATGTAAACATTGGTTGTAAACCCTTCACAATTCATGCTATTGATATTTGCTTTTTGTCCAACAAATTGTATAGGTTAAAATACTGTGAAACATGCTTTTCTTTAAGGGTGTGTTTGAACAGACGTGGTGTCCTTTGTATGCTTCTTACCCTGTCATCCCTTCATTGAAATCAATAGATAAAGGAGAAGAAGGAGGAACCCACATCACCTCCCCCTCCACTCTCAGCCCTGCCAGGAGGCTTCCTCAAACAGCTGGTCAGGGAGACAGAGAAGGAGACTAAACTCAAAGAACCGGAGGTCAAAGAAGAGAAGCAGGTAAGAGACTGACGGGAAAAAAAAATGAAGAGGGAGAAAACAAAATGGGGGTAAGGGATGGAATAGAAGGAGGGCGATGGACGGCAGGGAAATAGAGAAGTCCCATGGTGGAGGAGAAGGTATACAAAGATGAAAAGAGGAGATGGAGAGAGGCTGTCATAAACACAAACAGTCAAGGTTGGGTGAGGGTGCGGTTGGGTGAGGATGAGAGGGTGGGACCTGTTGCGTCAGAAAGGTGTCAGTAGTTTGATTTATCATGATGTTGTCTGACTTGTTTACTCCCAGCCCAGCAAGCTGAGTGACAACCTGGTGCAGCAGTTCCTCCTCCCAGACCAGACTCCACCAATCCTGGAGGCCGAGATGGCCCTGCGAAATGAGCAATTGCTCAACGGGGAGCGAGGCCGACACTCCAACCAATCTGATATCAAGACCTCATCGCCCCGGCGAATCCTCTCTCCTGATTTCAAGATCCCACCCACAGGGGAGACAGACAAAAAGAGAGTGACCTCAGAGCCACTGAAACAGGAAATGACACCAGAGCTGAAGTGCAAACAGGAAGCTACACCAGAGACACTGAAGCAGGGGCAAGAAGTGAAGTCAGGTAAAGAGAAAGTGCCAAATGATGCCAAGATGGATGAAACAAAAGCCACGAAAGTAGACAAGAGAGCAGGCATGATGGAGGAAAGGGAGGAGCCTGAGGGGCAACAAGCAGACAGTGCCACACCAGAAGATGACAGGAAGGAGGTATGATGACATGGTCATAGGATACATGCTGTAAACACACAGACCTCAGGCCAGGACAGATGCCTCACTGATGCAACGTTGTTGTGCTGGTTGTTTTTAGAGAAACAGTGGGAGCACCAGAGGAAATGGGCACTAATCCACTTTAGAATTCTTGTTGTTGTTTTTCACTTTTTATCATTTTCTCTCCAGGTGAGGGATGTGTGGTATGAGGTTGGCACAGTGTGGTACGCCCACAAGGAAGGCTTCTCCCTGGGTAAGAGGTGTTGTGTGTCCTTAGGGTTGGGTTGCATTGCGTGGTATATTAATAGTATCCAAACTTACAGTTCATACACAGTGGGGTAAACATTTTGACAGCTACTAGATAATGGCAGCATTATGATGAACTACAGCGCTATTGTAGACTGATTAATCTAGCCACTCAGCAATAATCCTGTTAGCTTTGGATATGCCTGCATGCATAAATCACCTGATCTATACACACACACACACACACACACAACCACACACACACCCAGGCCTGTGGCTCAGAGATTAGGGATGAATACCAAAATTTAATCCCAGAAGATATAAACCCTGGTAATCCCTGTTTAGCTGTGTTGAATAATACTGAAAGGAAACCCTAGAGGCCCAAACAGTAAATGTACCCTAATCTACAGTCCCTGAAACAATACCGACAATGAAGGATGCTGGGTAAAATTGTACACCAGTGTTGATGATACCAACACTTTGATACCTGTTGTTAGTGTGTGTTAGTTTATCTGATAAACTGAAACTCTCCCCATGGTGGATTTGTCCTAAGACTCTCCATTTGGTAGTTGTGTACTGAGTTGGTGGGTTTTGTGTTCAAGCCACTCACCTGAAGCCAGACGACGGAACCCCAGATCTCCCAGCAGGCCGAGTGAGACTCCGAACGGAGTCAGATGGATCGCTGCATGATGTCATAGAGCAGGAAATCCAGAAGGTACCGCTTTTTCTCTCTCTCTCTAGCTCTAAACAACACTTATTCAATCGCTCACCCTTCCTCCCTCATCTCTCTCTCCACCTGTCCCTCACTTCCTCCCTCTCCATGTCCTTCTCTTTCTCCAGGTGAACCCGACTCATTTGGATCTGTGTGAGGACTTGAGTGACTTGCAGAGTGTGAATGAATGCAGCGCGCTCCACACATTAACCAGTCGAGCTAAAGCCAACCAGCCCCTCACACACGCAGGGCCGAACCTGCTCAACTTCTGGCCTCCACTCAATCAACACGGCAAGGTATACGCCCACTCACAAACATATACACACACACTGTTCCAGACTATGACTAGGTATTATATTAATCTAGTTCCATTGGAGCCTGATGATTAAAGGAAGTGAAATGCCTTGTGTAACTCACTTGGTAAGCGCATGGCACCCACAGTTGTGGGTTTGATTCCCAAGGGGGACCAGAATAGACAAAAATCTGTACTCACTCATATGTCACCATGGGATGAGAGCATCCATTAAATGATGTGAATAATGTTGTCTCCTGCCCACAGACTCCTCGGTCACGCCGTGGGGACAGTGTGTGGGATGCACCCCCAGCCCTGGCTGCTGTAGTCAGGCGTGTCTATATCTCCATGGTGGACACGCGCAGAGACCAGAGTGTGTGTGCGGTGGGGCGCAGTGGCACAGGAAAGACCACCGCCTGCCAAGCCTTCACACACACACTCCTCAAACAGGCTGGCACTGCCGGGAACAGTATCAGTGGTGAGTGTGTGTGTGTAAATTATTGTGTAGATATTATGTGTATGTTGTATCAGTGTGTAATTGTGAGTGTTTGAGAGACTGGTTTTATGTGTCAATATAGTCTTCAAATTCAGATGAAATACAACCTCAATTCTGAAAGATTTTGGACAGTATGGAAAGTGATAATAAAAAGAGCAGTGATTTGTAAGTGTAAATTTGAATTGTATTTAATTAGAAAAATGTGTAGAGGCAAGGTATTTGATGTTTTACCTAATCAGCTGCATCAGTTTTTTTAAGGGAAACCTTTATTTTGAAATTGATGCATGCAGCATGTTACAAAAAAAGTTGGGACAGGGGCAATTTAGGACTAATAGCAATATGACAAGTTGAAATAAGGTGATGTGAAACAGGTGAGGCAATCGTGTAATCATAGTATATAAGGAGCCTCCAAAAAGGCCTAGTCCTTTAAGATCACGGATGGGTCAAGGATCGCCAATCTGCCAACAGATGCGTCAGTGAATAATCCAACACTTTGAGAACAACATTCCCCAAAGACAAGTCGTTAGATTTGCACAATACAATTGAAAGAGTCAAGGAATCCGGTCAAATCTCGGTGTTTAAAGGGCAAGGCGGAAACCACTTCTGAATGTGCGGGATTTCCGATCCCTCAGACATCACTGTATTCAAAACCGTCATGAGTCTATAATGGATATCCTGACATGGGCTTGGTAAAACTTTTGTCAGTCAACACCATTTTCTGCTGCATCCACATATGCAAGTTAAGGCTTTACTATGCAAAGCAAAAGCCATAGATACTGAACGTCAATACGTACTGTCCAAATGTGCTGCCAACTTCTCTGGGCTCTGTCTGAGATGAACAGTAGCACAGTGTAATCATGTATTGTGGTCCAACGAATCAACTTTTCAAATAGTTTTTGGACAAAACAGCCGTCATGTTCTCCGGGCCAAAGAGGAAAAGGACCATCCAAGCTGTTGTCAGGTCCAAAGGCCAGTGTCTGTCATGGTATGGGGGTGTGTCAGTACCCATGGCATGGGTAACTTGCACATCTGTGAGGGCACCATTAATGCAGAAAGATTGTATATATTTTGGAGCAAAACTTTCTGCCATCCAGACGTCATCTTTTCCAGGGGCGTCCCTGCATTTTCCAGCAGGACAACGCTCAGAACCACATTCTGCCCGGATTTCAAGTGCACGGTTGTGTAAGCAGGGAGTATGGGTGCTAGCATGGCCTGCCTGCAGTCCTGACCTGTCTCTGATTGAGATTTTGTGGTGCATTATGAAGCACAAAATAAAGCAATGAAAGCCCCGTACAGATGCACAGCTGAAGACATGCATAATGAATGAATGGGGGAAAATTCTGCTAGCTAAACTGAACTAACTGGCGTCTTCATTGCTCAGACATATAATAAATGTTATTAAAAGAAAAGGTAAAGTAACACAGTGGTAAACAGTCAACTAACCCAACTTTTTGGGTCTCCAACTGTATATTGACATACATAAATTACATTGACAAAGTAAAACATCTAAGAATATGTTTTCAATAAAGTACAGGGTGAGTTGTATTTTAAAATGACTCTTTTTTTTATTTAGTTTTTTTGCATTTTCCATACTGTCCCAACTTTTTCAGAATTAGGGTTGTACTTGCCAATATTTTATCATGCTGATAAACTATTTTGAAATGACATGATTCTTTGTGTGTGTATACATGTGTTCAGTGGAGCGTATCCAGGCAGTGTTTACGATCCTCAGGTCATTCGGGTGTGTGAGTTCACAGCACAGCGACGCATCATCTCGCTTCGCCATGATTCTCAATCTCGATTTCAACCACGCTGGACTGGTCTGTGCTGGACACTTGCAGGTACACACACACACAGTATGTGTGGCAGTGTATTGCTTATATTACTCTATACATTATCTTTAACTCCTCTTCCCATCCTCTCCTCATTCCCCTGGTCCTCCTTCATCCCTCTCTCCTCCAGACCATGATGCTAGAGAGGTGGAGGGTGTGTCAGAAGATGGAAGGAGAGAGTAATTTCCTGATATTTTCCCAGATGTTGGCTGGTCTCAGTACAGAGATGAAGTAAACACTCACATATATACACATAACAAACACACACATACTCTTTCTCTCTAGCGGTTAGAGCATCTGACCATTAACTGATAGAATCCCTCAGTCCTTGTGTTTTTTATCGAGACTGTTGTGGTAAAGGCCTGCAGCTCTAACCTGTGAAATTAGGTTAAAAGCTGAAGTATCATTATGGACCTTGTATTCAGTTAATGGCTAAGTAAAAGTAATCCTTAATTTTCCTCTAACATGACCTTCTGCCTTCTTTTGGTAGGACGGAGCTACAGATGCACCAATTACAGGAGTCCAACTCTTTTGGAATGGTCCCACCCACCAAGGTAACCAGGAAGTGTTGCTAACATTCAGTGGAGTTTTTGGGCAAACTGCTCTCAGCACATCCGATGCTAAGGAATGGTGTTCTCCCTGTCTTGCTTCACTAGGTGGAAGAAAAGCAGCGTGCATCTGTGGCCTTCACCAAGCTGCTGGTTGCCATGGAAACACTGGGCTTTTCTGCCAATGAGCAGCGAGCAATATGGCATGTCCTGGCTGGGATATACCATCTGGGTGCAGCAGGGGCATGTAAAGGTATGGATTGTACCATTCTCCCTGCATCTCCTCTACATTTAGGATCCCTGTTATCATTTAAGGTGTTTGACAGTTAGAAAGATCTGTGAAAGACAATAGGGAAATATTTTGCAACCTCCTTTTCGCTCCTCTATCTCATTCTGCTCCCTGCCATATTTTCCTACCTTTCCTGCTCCCCCTCTTGTTCTCTTCGCAGTGGGGCGTAGGGCGTTTGTGAGCTTTGACAGTGCCCAGGTGGCCAGCAGCATGCTGGGTTGTGAAGGGGAGGAGCTCCAAACAGCTGTGTTCAAACATCACCTCAGACAGCTGCTGCAGAAAGCCACAGGGGGCAGCAGAGAGAGACATGCTAACAATGATGCAGAGGAGGGTAAGGCACTGTTCTAAATTAACTGGGGTGGGCAGAGGGAGACATGCAGGGCCCTATGATTTCCCAGTTGCAGAGAGCGAGGACAGAATTGCGAAATCTAGACATTAAACATGGAATTCAACAAAACGAAAAAACGTGTCATGGTTTTTCTATAATTTGAATATAGTCCCATAATATTAATATTAATTGTCACTGCATTTCTGCTAATATAAAATGCAGCAGATATGGAAGTTAATTCACGCTATATAGATATATATAAGGCAGGCATGGTAGCCTAGTGGATAGGTTCTGGGTTCAAACCATGGTCATCCCAGGCCTTTCTGTGTGGAGTTTGCATGTTCTCTCCGTGTCTGTGTGGGTTTCCTCCGGGTGCTCCGGTTTCCCCCACCATCGAAAAAACATGCAGGTTAGGTTCTCCCGTCTTAGAACTGGAGTTGGTCCCCGGGCGCTGTAAATGGCTGCCCACTGCTCCCTTGAGATAAGTTAAATGCAGAGTATGTGTATACAATTAGCAATCAGCGATCTCAGCTGACTAATAAAGCCATAGGGACTGTTCATGACATACAGTGCCTTGCGAAAGTATTCGGCCCCCTTGAACATTTCGAACCTTTGCCACATTTCAGGCTATAAACATAAAGATATAAAACTGTAATTTTTTGTGAAGAAGCAACAACAAGTGGGACACAATCATGAAGTGGAACAAAATTTATTGGATATTTCAAACTTTTTTAACAAATAAAAAACTGACAAATTGGGCGAGCAAAATTATTCAGCCCCTTTACTTTCAGTGCAGCAAACTCTCTCCAGAAGTTCAGTGAGGATCTCTG
>JACXGM010021856.1:0-17077 GCA_016801145.1 Umbra pygmaea | reverse complement strand
AAAAGTCACAGGACATCAACCATGTTTTTCTATTTTCTCTAAATGCACACGATAAGCAGTCTCTATTTCCTAAAATGCACAATGTGCTTGGATACGTAGTTATTTACTCCATTAATAATTTACTGTGTACATTACAATGCACATCATGCAAATACAATCTAATACATATTTTAGACACAACTTTGTATTATATGCCGTTAAACTGACTAATTTTCGTGTGTAAAAACTAACAAACGCAGTTTTGGGTGTACCTTAAAAAAGCTATGTATTAATTTTTTAATTGAATCTTTTTGTTTAATTATTTTTAATTGTCATAAATAACACATTATCAACGTTGATTCTTTCACTTCATCTTCAACACACAATGTTATGAGTAAGCGAGCTGCCTGTGGCAAGATGGCCGCCAGCTGCGGACGTCAACCTCTATTGGCCAGCAGCGCGGACGAGAAATCTAGCCTTTATTATGGATATCTATGGTTTTATGCTTCTGCATCAAATCGAAGGTGTATGGTACGGCGTAGCTGGCTATTATTGTCGCCGTAACTTGCGTATGGACATGCACCTCTTTAAAAATCATACTTCACGTCGAGGCTACACAGACCGCAAGGACTGTGATTGGTCAGATTAAGCTTTTCCGGTTTTCGCTTCCAGCCGTTGTTTTGCTCAGAGTTGTTTAGTGAAAAGGACAACGATGGACAAATTTCGAATCTAAGGTAAATATACTGTTTTTTACCTCTGTTTTGTGGGCTACTTAGCTAGCTAGCAATGCTATCAGGTTGTCCAAATAAATGTCGCCATGGTACATAGTCTATAACTTCTGTGTAAACAAAATGTAACAAAACATGCTGAAAGTTTTGTTTTGCATGCTGTCTTCATAGTGCTGCTAATTCCATATCTTTTCATTCTTTAGAGCTGCTGTAGCATAGGAAATTCCCCAGTGTGGGATTAATAATGTATATCTGCACAATGACAATGTTCAATCTAATCTAATCGGCTCTTTGTCTTTCACAGGAACAGACCTCAACAACATCATCTGATTCCGACTCCATGCCATCCACTTAACCAACCGTGTCATCCTCTGTGCCCCCCAGCCACCAACCTCATCTGCACAGCCATTGTATACCTAACCACCACCTGTGCCTGCTGTGTGTAGCTCCCCAGCTTCAATGGTATGGTAGCCGAGTCACCTGTGTCCCGGCTGGAGTCCAAACGGAAGACGAACCAGGATGGACCTACAATAGAAGCTGGTGCAGGACACCGGTGGCGAGTGTAGCAGATTTGGCCAGACAGTGGCTGATCTGCTACGTAGGTTGCCAGAGGGTGCCCTTCATCCCATTTTCTTCTCAAGCAAATCAAAAATAATAACGATTCTCAAATAGTCGGTTGTTAGTATTTTTTTTTGTTTCAGCACATGCTATTCAAAAGTTCTGTGAATGTCCCTGCTCAAGACCAGTGGTTCTCAAACCTCTCCACAAGGACAGAGTCTGTACGTTTATTGGGCAAAACGTTTGACAATGTTTAAGCCAGAGAAATGGCTTTGGGGCCAACCAGATGGACTCTGCATAACCTGCATTTATTATATTCATCATTCAACTGAAATATTTGTTTGTAGAAGACTAGGCTGTTTGTTGCATACAAGTGTCACAACCCGGCTCATGGAGAGTGAAAAACAAGGGAGTCCACACATTGACAGAGGTATAGTATAGCTATAAGTTTATTAATTAAACCAAATTAGCCAACAACAAACAACATAAACCATGAGGTGTGATGGTGGACATGAGTGTAGTGCCAGTGTTTGAATGCAAGGTAGCCTGTAGGGTGTGAGTGTTGTAAAGTGTACTCAATATGTATATCAATATGTTCATCAAACCACAGCAAACCAATGTGGGCTGAGAGCAGAGAGAGTCAGGCAGGGACAGCTCAAGCTTTTAACCTCTACCTACGCAGAACTAACGCAGGTGTCCCCTGTCCCCTAGAGAGAGAGAGAGAGAGAGAGAGAGAGAGAGAGAGAGAGAGAGAGAGTGAGAGAGGTACATTACACAAGTCTCTTTTTTCATTTTTTTTTCAAGAGGCCACATTTACACAGTTTTCTATATCCTGGAAGAAGCACCTCTGACATTTATATTATCCATCGACCGATGTGACTATTTTACTTCTACATTTATTAAGTATTTTGTGTACTTAAAGTACATTTTAAGATCACAATTTTACTTTTGGTACATAAGTCCATTTAAATCCAGATACTGTTAGACTTTTCTCAAGTAGAAATCTAGTAGGTGACTTTTCACTTTTACTGGAGTAGGGTTTTAGTACAGCATCTCTACTTCTACTCAGGTATCATTCTCCAGGACTTTTTACACCTCTGAGAAGTGCAGCAGAACAAATAGACTGTTCCTGCTGTTTAGTTTGCACCTTATGAAGTGCTGCTTATATCTACATCGTTTTTGTATACAGTTGATCTGTATAGTTTTTTTAATTTTATAATTTGTGCTACTTGTATGTGCTTGCAGCTTTGTGCAGGATACTGCCAATAAAGAACAATAACATGACTTCACAGCAGATCTTTATTGCTAAAAAGAAAAAATCCTAAAACATAAATGCAAAGTAAAATTCAGATATGATAATCACCTAGCTAATAGTTATAATATATTGATCAATCAACCATCTGACTCTGGAGTGCCGGTTATTGTAAATGATTTTGAACCGTGTTCATTTCACAGAATTTTCGGCCATTCCATGGAACTGTCACAGATTCTGATGTTCATACTACGTGGCAGTTTCACAGATTTCTAAGAGATCAGGCTGTTTACAACAGTCATGATTAAAAATTTTGGGAATGCCACAAATACTCATTGTCACAAAGTCTGCTGCCTCATTGTTGATGATGACAATTTGCATATACTCCAGATTGTCATGAAGAGTGATCAGATGAATTGCAATGAATTGCAAAGCCACTCTTTGCCATGAAAATAAACTTAATACCAAATAAACCTTTCCACTGCATTTCAGCCCTGCCAAAAAAAGACCAGCGGCCATCATGTCAGTGATTGTCAAGTTAACACAGGTAAGAGTGTTGATTAGGACAAGGCTGGAGATCACTCTATCATGCTGATTGAGTTAGAATAATAGACAGGAAGTTTTAAAAGGAGGGTGATGCTTGAAATCATTCTTCTTCCTCTGTCAACCATGGTTACCTGCTCTTTGCACAAAAAGAGCTTCACAGGCAAGAACATTTATCAGATCATCAAGAACTTCAGGAGAGAGGTTCAATTGTTGTGAAGAAGGCGTCATGGTGCCCAAGAAAATTCAGCAAGCACCAAGACCGTCTCCTAAAGTGGATTCAGCTGTGGGATGCACCACCAGTGCAGAGATTGTTCAGGAATGGCAGCAGGCAGGTGAAACCCCCCAGACCTTAATCACTTTGAAAACTTGTGGTCGATCTTCAAGAGGAGGGCAGACAAACAAAACCCCACACATTCTAAAGAAAAGTATCTAAGAACACAGAAGCAGCAAGCTTTGTGGAGAACAATACTTGTGACATTCTCAGAACGTTTGACCATGACTGTACGCACATAACAGTTTTCCTTGCTCAAACATATGTTCTGAGGGCAGTAAGATTATGATTAGTTCATTCAAATAGCCAATCAAAATGGAGAGGAGGCATAGATGAGGTGGGAGTACAGGAACAATTTAAACTGAAGTGGACGACAAATAGAAATGCTATCAGAGGGCTGCAGGAAGGCAGCAGTTAGCCTTGTAGTTATAGCATCTGACTAGTAAACATAAGGCAGTAACATGAAGCCAGCAGTTAGCCTTGTGGTTATAGCATCTGACTAGTAAACATAAGGCAGTAACATCAAGCCAGCAGTTAGCCTTGTAGTTATAGCATCTGACTAGTAAACATAAGGCAGTAATATGAAGCCAGCAGTTAGCCTTGTAGCTATAGCATCTGACTAGTAAACATAAGGCAGTAACATCAAGCCAGCAGTTAGCCTTGTGGTTATAGCATCTGACTAGTAAACATAAGGTTGCCGGATCAAATCCTGAGCTGTCATTGGGACTATTTAATTTTTTTTACTTTTTAATTAAATGAGATCATCAAATATATCTAACTGCATATTAGTTGCACATTTTATGGATAGTGATAGGTTAATGTTAGGTTAAGGTAAGGGTTAAGTTTAGGGTTTAGTTTAGGGTTAGGTTAAGGTTATGATTAAAGTTAGGTTTACTTGTGGTCTGAATTGAAGAGGAAAGTCCACAATCACAAACATACTGTAAGACTGAAATGTTCCTCAACCATTATCATTGGGTATTCACCTGAACCAATCATAATCTATCTGCCCTCAGAACATGCTTGAGTAAGGAAAACTGTGCTGACTGCACACTGTAGGAAGGTGTTATTCATCTGCTATCAGTTATCCCTTCTCTGTCACTGTTCAGGGCAGATTGTGTAGAAAACTAAACTTATTATACACTTACCACTGCGCTCGCAATCACCGGAATATTAAACACCTGTGTTCCTCCCTATATATCCTCTGTTTAGTCAGTCCAGTCATTATGAGGTATTGATTGTTACCAGCGTCATTACTAAGCCTTATTCTCTCTATGCCAGTTTACGATTTTGTGTATGACCTATAGCTTTGTTACTGTTTTGTCTTTTGGATTCCCTTTTGTACATTTGCCAGTGCCTAGCTGTGTATTACCCTGCCTGCTTGTTGACACCCGAATTAAGCCTACCGATTCTGTACCTATATACCGAGATTACTGTGTACCGGACCCTGCTTGTTAATACATTGAGTAAAGCCTAACAAATATTATTGGAGCCTTTGTGTCTGCGTTGGAATCATTACAATTTATTTGATATAATAAAACAAATCTTATAATAGAGTATAATAATATAATGATATAGTTAAACAAATCTTATGGAGTATAATAATATAATTATATGATATATTAAAACAAATGTTATAATAAATTATAATAATATAATAGTATAATAAAACAAATCTTATAATAGAGTATAATAATATAATGATATAGTTAAACAAATCTTTTAATAGAGTATAATAATATAATTGTATGATATAGTAAATCAAATCCTATAATACACTATAATACTCTTGAAGTGCAATCTTTAACTTAATAAAATATTTTACTGTACTTATTACAGCCTTATAAATCAAAATCAAATGTTTTATTTACGGATAAATAAACACTACCCTTCTGTTCTCACAGCCCCTGCTCAGCCCAGTCTGACAGTGAGTCCTACAGTCATCAGAGAGACAGACTCAATTCAGCTGAGCTGTGAGACTCCTACATCTGTATCTGTGTCTCAATGTTACTTCCACATAGAGGGTGGGCAGATACCACATCCTTCAACCTGTCAGATGACACAACTAAGAAATGAGCTGCTCTACTGGGCAGGTCAAAGTTCACCTGCTGAGGTCAAAATGAGATGTTTCTACACTACAGAGAAATACTTTCCTTCAACACACAGTGACCCTGTCTCTTTGAAGTTTCTGGGTAAGATATTATAATTCATACACTGCATGAAATACCCTTCTATCAAAATGTGTTGGACTGTGTCATGTCATCTTAACATAATAATAATAATAATAAGCTTTATTTTATATAGCACTTTTAAAAGTAACATCTCAAAGCGCTTTACATAAAAATAATAAAATTAAAAGATACACATGACTAGGGGTGCAACGGATCAAAAAACCACAGATCGGATCGTTTCTCGGATCAGAGTCATGGATCGGATAATTTTTCAGATCAGCAAAAAAAAATACAAGACAAATAAACATAAGATGTCTTTTTGTATATTTATTAATGATAAACCCCATACAAATGAATGGCAAACGTGACATAATTTGTCCTAGGAATAATGTCTTTGTGGATATCTGAAATGACAATTATGGATAGAAAGAATGTAGTTGTGGATATCTGAAATGTTCTTTTTGACTAGGCAAAACTGAATTAAAGATATCTGCAACACATTTCCAGTCTATCTTTTAAATGATAAAAGGGCTTGCCATAGACACCTGACTTGAGGAGGGGTGATACCTGACTTGAGGAGGGGTGACACCTGACTTGAGGAGGGGTGACACCTGACTTGAGGAGGGGTGATACCTGACTTGAGGAGGGGTGATACCTGACTTGGGGAGGGGTGACACCTGACATGAGGAGGGGTGATACCTGACTTGAGGAGGGGTGATACCTGACTTGAGGAGGGGTGATACCTGACTTGGGGAGGGGTGACACCTGACTTGAGGAGGGGTGATACTTGACTTGAGGAGGGGTGACACCTGACTTGAGGAGGGGTGAGACCTGACTTGGGGAGGGGTGAGAAGTATGGGTGATTCTTCTCAGAATTTCTCTCTTTTTATGCAACATCCTATGACCATTTGTTGCTTTTGGGGGATTTTAATATTCATGTTTGTTGCCCAAATAAACCCTTGGTTAGTGAGTTCTGCCATGTAACGGTTATTCTCGTTATATTAACCCTTTTACTGCAAATAAGTTATCTGAACGTTACCTAGGAAATGCTATCACTGCCTCTATCACTGCCCATGATCACCTCTTGGGCCCTGATAAGCTAATATCCCTCTTCAACACATCCTGCTCAGCTATCCTTGAAACTGTGGCTCCCTTTAAGCTCCGACGCCCAGTCCAGTCTAGGATACAATTTAAAATACTGCTGGAGGTTTTTAAAGCTCTTCACGCCCTGGCCCCCAGCTACATAGCTGGTATCATTCATCCCCATGTAGCCCCCAGGTCCCTCAGATCCTCCAGCCAAGGTCTCCTCCATGTCCCACGGTCCTGACTTAAACAAAAAGGTGACAGACCCTTTTCTGTTGCTGGCCCTCAACTGTGGAACCAACTGCCACCTGACATCAGAAATGCACCATCAATTACAATGTTCAAAAACAATTTTCATTGGCATTCCCTGTTCTTTTATTGTCTTACTCTGTTACATTGTGTCTGTAAGTGTTTTGTCTCTTGACACCTACTTATTTTAAATCACTGATTTGTAAGTGTATCAATTTATTTAATCTTTTAATTTAATTTTATTATTTTGCGGCTAACGCTCTATGTACAGCACTTTTGGTCAGTGCAAGCTGTGTTTCAATGTGCTTTAAAAATAAATTTTACTTACTTACTTACTTTGACTTGAGGAGGGGTGATACTTGACCAAGGGAGGGGTGAGTATTGATAAGGAGGGGTGATACCTCACTAGGGGAAGGTTGAGGACTGAGGAGTAGGGGTGAGAATTGACTGGTGCAGGGTTGAGACATGACCAAGGGAGAGGTGAGAACCAGAGATGAGGAGTGATTCTGTTCCTAAAATGTATTCTGTAGCCTACACACTTCATCATTATATTTAACAGGGAAGCTAAAATGCTCCCATGCAGGGGATTTAAATGACGCGGAGCGTTCAAGCTCCTCTGTTTCTCCGCTCGCCATGACCACGCTGTGAGCGGACTAAACATGCGCACAACTTTTTTTGCAGAAATCAATCTGCGGATCACGTGTGTACCGAACCGAAGATATTGATCCGAACGAATCACGGATCAATGACGATCCATTGCACCACTACATATGACAGTCCAGACAGTAAAAGTCCAGACATCACATGTTTTAGAACTGAATAGCAAAGTTTCAACTTGTATCTGGGTCCTGCTTACGAAAGGAGACTTGGGTTTCCCTGCACTACCTGAAAGCACAAGTTATGGATCTCACGAAACAAGGTGGTCCAATAAAAAACAATTACTTATTTGTATGAAAAGGGTCTGTCCCCCATGGTCTTGAGCTTACATGAAGGCTGATGGAGTAAAAGATAATTAGCAGGACAGAGAGAACGTGGTGGAGTGTAAGGGCTAATGAAATCACAGACACTGGTGCAGCCCCATGTAGTGCCTTGTATGTTATAATGAGAATTAATTTAAAATAAATTCTCACATTTATGGGAAGCCAGTGCAACTGTGAAAGCACCGGTGTAATGTGTTCACGAGGAGAAGTACGAGTGAGCACACGGGAGGCAGAATTTTGGATATACAGTAGCCTGCTCAGAGCTTTAGCTGGAAGGCCAGAGAACAAGGCATTACAATAATCCAACCTAGTTGTAAGAAAGGCATGTATTAGCCTTTCTGTGTCTGCAAAAGAGAGAAAAGGTCTGAGTCGTGGAAATTTTCTCAAATGGTAAAAAGCAGTTTTAAAAATGTGCTTCAACTGTTAGCTGTGGATCAAAAATGACCCCAAGATTCCTCATCAATGAAGTGGGAATTACCATGCTGGAGTCAACAATCAAACAAATCTGCTCGGCCTTACGAGTAGCCGCCACTGTACCAATCTGCATCAATTTAGTTTTGGAGCTGTTCAGCTTCAGGAAGATGTTCGGCATCCATAAACTGATCTCTGCTAGACAACTACGCAAAGCTATTAATGAGCAATGAACATCAGGATGAGTGGTGATGTAAATCTGTGTATCATCCGTGTTGCAGGGATACGGAAGACCATGTTTCCTGATGATCTACCCAAGTGAGAGCATGTAAATGTTGAATACAATTGGACCCAACACTCTGAGGAACTCCCTGTCGAACAGGCACGGTGTCAGTTTTGTAATTACCCTAGCTTACAAACTGGGCACAATTTGTTAAATAAGACCAAAACTAACTGAAAACTGCTCCACAAACACCATGCCAATTTTCCAGCCTATCTAGCAGAAGAGAGTGACTTATAGAGTCAAAAGCAGCACTAAGGTCTAATACGACCAAAATAATGCATGCACCAAAATCAGCTGCAATAAAAAGATCATTTACGAACCTCACTAGAGCTGTCTCAGCACTATGCCCTTTTCTTAACCCAGAATGAAAAGGTTCAAAAAGACTATTCAGTGCTAGGTGTTGGTTTAACTGAATAGCCACAACACACTCCAAAACTTTAGCCAAGAAAGGAAGGTTAGAAATAGTCCGGAAATTGGACAAATCAGAAACATCGCCACCAGGCTTCTTAGGGACTGGTGTATTGGCTGCTATTTTTAATTCAGGAGAAATAGTTCACTGACTCAGTGAAAAAGTAGAGCCAGCGATAGACACAGGGAACCACTCTTCTGATCCCAGTGGCCTCTTCAAAACACCCTGACATCTGGAGGTGTGAGACATGACCCTCCCTACTATGTTGGATCAGTTCAACTCTTGCAACACACCCGCCACATCGCATCCACATTTTCCCGGATCCCGTAGATTTGCCGCAGCAGTGCGCATTGCTTCCGATTGAAATGAACAAACTTCCGTCGGAACCCAGCCAGTTTGCCGTGCCTGGTGTGAATCCAGCAATATTAGGAAAAAATGTAATATACATTGCATGTTCAATGTCACCACATCTTTTTTAAGATAATATCTGACTGTTAAAAAGTTATTGAATGGCAGAGGGAACTGGCCTGATGGAGTTTAGTGATCAACTAGAAAAAAATGGAAGTTCTACATGATTTCAGTAAAGATGTGTCTGTTTCTGATGACAGGCCTTGTCACACATGGGTTGGGTTTGTTATGTGTTGTCTCTGTGATCCCTCTGTTTGTATGAGTATGCTGCCCTCTTGTGTCTAGTTTTGTCATAGGTTGATTTTGATTATTTGGGTCATTGGTAGTCACGGGTGGTTTGCATTAGTAATTAGTTGTCTTTGTATATAGCCATGTGTTCTCCCCTTGTCTCTTGTCGATCAATGTTTCCTGTACGCGTTCCTGTGTGTTTCTCCCAGTTGTATTTGGAAAACCCCTCGTGGCAGTTTTGTTTTGTTGAGTGTGAAATAAACATATTTGGGATTATTGAACCTTCGCGTCTGTCTCTACAAGTGGAACGTGACAGGCCTATCATGCTAATAATCATAAACTAAATTAATTTAATAGAATTTGCAGTTTAAGAGGTCTACACATTAAACATACTTTTTCATAATTATTCATTTATTTATTTTATTTATTCATCTCGAACCATACATACATAATTAAACACAAACAAAAATGTATTGCAATCATGCATCAAAATAAAGAAGTAACAGAACATAAAAAAACTACAAAAAATACAATAGATAGGCTGGAGAAGAAGCAGGTGGAAGCATAGAGCTTAAATAGAGCATAGAGCAGGTGGAAGCATAGAGCTCATCAAATACAATAGATAGACTGGAGAAGGAGCAGGAGAAAGCATAGAGCTTAAATAGAGCATGGAGCAGGTGGAAGCATAGAGCTCATCAAATACAATAGGTAGACTGGGGAAGGAGCAGGAGGAAGCATAGAGCTTAAATAGAGCATGGAGCAGGTGGAAGCATAGAGCTCATCAAATACAATAGATAGACTGGAGAAGGAGCAGGAGGAATCATAGAGCTTAAATAGAGCATAGAGCAGGTGGAAGCATAGAGCTCATCAAATACAATAGATAGACTAGAGAAGGAGATAGGTGGAAGGATAGAGCTCATCAAATACAATAGATAGACTAGAGAAGGAGATAGGTGGAAGGATAGAGCTCATCAAATACAATAGATAGACTAGAGAAGGAGATAGGTGGAAGCATAGAGCTCATCAAATACAATAGATAGACTAGAGAAGGAGATAGGTGGAAGGATAGAGCTCATCAAATACAATAGATAGACTAGAGAAGGAGATAGGTGGAAGGATAGAGCTCATCAAATACAATAGATAGACTAGAGAAGGAGATAGGTGGAAGCATAGAGCTCATCAAATACAATAGATAGACTGGAGAAGGAGCAGGAGGAAGCATAGAGCTTAAATAGAGCATAGAGCAGGTGGAACCATAGAGCTCATCAAATACAATAGATAGACTGGAGAAGGAGCAGGAGGAAGCATAGAGCTTAAATAGAGCATAGAGCAGGTGGAAGCATAGAGCTCATCAAATACAATAGATAGACTGGAGAAGGAGCAGGAGGAAGCATAGAGCTTAAATAGAGCATAGAGCAGGTGGAAGCATAGAGCTCATCAAATACAATAGATAGACTGGAGAAGGAGCAGGTGGAAGCATAGAGCTCATCAAATCCTTCCCCTAATTCACAATAAATGACTATCCTAAAACAAGTAGGCTATATATACATAAAGTTTAAACAATACAACAACATACAACAAATCCTTTACAGTACATTATCATTAAATTAATGTAATTAGATCACTTCCTTTCTATATTCATCAAGTATTAATTTCCTATATCTATTAAATCTATTTAAACTTTAAATAGCTCTGTTTTGTTTCATTATTTAGACCATTCCACAAGATAACCCCAAAAACCACAATACAAATTTTTTTGACACAGGAGGTTGTTTAAATATAAATGTAGCTCTTAAACTGTATCCCCCATCTCTATCATTAAACATTGCTCGTATGTTATTTGGTAAATCATTTTGTTTGACCTTAAACATAAATTGTGCTGTTTTAAATTTGACAATGTCCATAAATTTCAACAAATTTCAATTCAAAAACAATTGATTTGTGTGCTCACGATACCCCTTGTGATTTATTATCCTGATTGCTCTTTTTTGCAATATGCAAATCTTATTTAAGGTACTTTTGTAGGTGTTTCCCCACACTTCCAGACAGTATAACAGATAAGGCAAAATCAACGTGCAGTACAAAATATGTAAGGTGCTTTGGTTCAGACAGTGTCTGGTTTTGCTCATTATACCTATGCTCCTAGCCATTTTACTAGGAGCATAGGCTTCCAGCAGAGTTTATGGTCAATTACAACACCCAGAAATGTATTCTCATAAACTCTCTCAATTTTTTTGTTAAAAATAAATCTCCATTTATAGTACGATTTCCAAATAACATAAATTTTGTTTTAGTCAAATTTTATGATAACTTATTTATAGCGAACCAAAATTTGAATTTCATAATTTCATTTTGTGACCATTTGCAACAAGTGCTGTAAGTCATCCCCACAACAAAAAAACATCTGTATGATCAGCAAAAATAGTAAATTAAAGTAAATTTGAAACTTTACAAATATCATTTAGGTATAGAATAAAACAGTTACGGCCCAATATTGACCCCTGTGGAACACCACAGGAAATATTGAGGCACCCTGACCTGTGAAGACCCATTTGTACAAACTGGCTCCTGTTTTCCACCTAACTTTTTATCCAATTATAGGCCACCCCTCTGATGCCATACCTTTCCGTTTTTTGTAACAGGATGTCATGATCAACAGTATCAAATGCTTTTTTTAGATCAATAAAAAATCTCACTGCATATTTTTTATCATCCATACTGTTAGTTAATCTTTCTACCAACTCTATTAGTGCCATATACGTTGATCTGTATTAACCAATACTGACTATCCATTAATAATTTGTTTTCATCAATGAAGTTATCCAGCCTTGTGACAAAAGGTTTTTCCAGTATTTTGGAAAACTGAGAGAGCAAAGATATTGGTCTGTAGTTGTAACGTTTCCCAGTTCTCCTTCCCAGAAAACAGCCACTTCCTTTGTTTATGTTGCTCAGAACTACAATTCCCATTCCCCAGTTCTTCTTCCTATGGACTACAGCTTCCTTAGCCATGCATGTTTAGAACTACAAATCCCATAGCACAGACTCAATCAGCCTAATTCTGTACACCTGCACTCACCCAGTCCACATATAAAGCACACACACACCATTCCCTCTTTGCGAGGTATTTCTGAGTATATTTTCTCCATTTTCTGTGCATTGGTATACATTTTGATATTCCGGTTTTGACCTTTGCCATGTTGTTTAATTACTCTATCTTGGAATTTCCTGTTTGTACCGTAGCCTAGAAAATTAGTATAGTTATTCTAGTTTATACTGATGACATGTTTGATGGTTTTGCCTTGGCTCTCCTTTGTACCATTACATGGACTTTATAAAAATAAACATTGTTCAACTTTTACCTTTGGAGAACGCAAGCATTACAGTAGTTGTTAAAATTATGTAAATCACCAGATTTACAGGTCCTTCTCAAGAAATTAGCATATTGTGATAAAGTTGTAATGATGTAATGATAAAATAATGTAAGGTATTTAGGTGGAAATATCCAGGTAACAAAGACAAAAAAAATATGTAACATCATAGTAACTGCACATCAATAGTAAGCCTTGCTGCGGAAATTAAAAGGAAACAACTAAGAAAGATGTGGGGAAAAACATAGTTTTTTTATGTAAGTATTTCCATGAAACAACAACCACATAACATCTATCCACTGCCATTACTTCATTACCTTTGCTGACAACTATTGTTACAGCACAAGTACAGGTCCTTCTAAAAACAAAATAGCATATTGTGATAAAGTTAATTATTTTCCATAATGTAATGATAAAAATTAAACTTTCATATATTTTAGATTCATTGCGCACTAACTGAAATATTTCAGGTCATTTATTGTTTTAATACTGATGATTTTGGCATACAGCTCATGAAAACCCAAAATGTGTTCACCGTTAGCCCGGATTTTATATCTAATTAACAATTTAATTGCAGCATACTTAAATTATTTAATTTTTAATGTATTACTATAAAAATGAAAGTGAATTCTACTACTTTTGTAGACATATTTGAATGTGTGGAAAACTTTAAGTTTAATGGATTAGAATTGTAAAGTTTGTGTACTGACCACGCCCCTTCCCCCACACACATAAGCACGCGCACACAGTTAATGGAAAGGGGAAATAAATTTCCTACCTGAAAATCCAGAGGGCATGGATGACCAAAACCTGGAAGGAGTTCGTCAGGTCCTTGTCAACGAAATGAAAAAGACAAAGCCAAATGGATCCCTTGTTAAGAAACACATGGACATGACGTTTGCGCTTCGCAGAAAATAAGTTGTTAATGAAAAGCCTGACATCAGCAAGATGGTTCTTCGATGGCCATCTCTGTTTACAGAAAGCCAGGTAAGTTTTTGTTTTTTAACTTACTTATTTGAATAAACATAAGTATTTGAGTAAACATATGTATAAATGAAAATGGGTATTTATGACCACTCAGGTCATAAACTGTGACTGAAATCATGTAGCATTGTGGTCATAGATGTGGTGACGGTAAGCCAATATGTTTTGCTATGTTTTATCTGACCTTTTAGGTTTATTATGAGTTCAACCGAGTGGTGGGGAAAAATCTCAGAGAGAACTTCTTTGATGCACTTGATCATTACTCTCCAAATCTAATGGAAATCTTCAGGAAGAAGAAAGGCAAATAAAAGCTGGTGAATCTTGGGATTCTAAGAAAATGTGTTCAAGTGAAGATCATAACTTTTGTTTTTGAAAGAATGTAAGTGAATGCAAACTGTAGTTTTAATGTTACATGTTTTGTTTTATGGGAAAAATCTTCTCAGGAGAATTGTTCACATTTTGCCTCTTTAAGCATTTAATTAAGGGTTATTAGCTCTACTTGTTTCTCAGTAGACACTCTTATTACAAAAATGTAAGTGAATGCAAACTGTAGTTTTAATGTTATATCTGTATACATATACAGTTGTTTTATGGGAAAAATCTTCTCAGGAGAATTGTTCACACATTTTGCCTCTTAAGCATTTCATTAAGGGTTATTAGCTCTACTTGTTTCTGAGTAGACACTCTTATTACAAAAGTTAGAAACCTCTTAAACTAGAAGGCAAGAAATTATGTTTCTTCCCTGTGTTTTGTATTTTGAAATGAAAAGATTTCAATTGAAATAAAAAGAGGTGAAAAATGTTATAATTTTGTTTGCTTGCTTTTTTAATTTTACTCAAGTTATCAAGTACACATGACTTAATGTTTTTTAGGGCAACCAGTTTGCTCCAATTTTTGAAGTATATGGGCTAGTACATTAAACTTAAATATACTATGTGTAATAACTACAAAGTAATTGATATTACAAAACATTTTAAGTTAAATTAACCGCATTCCAATCTGCACGTCTGTTCCTCTTGAGTCAATTTGGTCCATTTTGGTCTCCGAGACGATCCACTTTCCTGTGCAAAGCTGAGAGCTTCTTCGTGATGTTAACCAACTTGTAGTCAATAGACCCAGTCTGAGTGCAAACCGCTCTGCCCATTGTTTCAATCATAACGGGCAGCCCTGTGGGGCAATGAACAGCTGTCACCGTCTTCTTAATTTCACGATAAACCAGGGCAACGCCTAATCCCATCAGCAGAAGACCTGTTATCATGGTTCCGAATAGGTAAATATGTTCAACGTCCTCCACGGAAAGAGCCGCCAGACACACGACCCACCACCTCGCCCATGCGTCCATCGTGTAGCCAGCTGCATACGTTCCGGCAGGGCAGTCAGGTTCCCCCGAACCCCCGCTTCTCGTCAAGAATATGGTGTCAGTTGCGTTTAGAGACCAGTTGATCAAATCCATAATTTCCTCAGTTTGGAGAGCAGTGCTGCAAGAGGCTCTCAGAGTACAGGACAAAGACGAGACAAGAGCGAGCAGGGAAGATAAGGGAAGGGAGAGGGAGAAAATGCGACCGCCTCCGTTGAGAGCTGAGAGAGATACCATTATGCCATTAATGGTCTGTATTAATGGTCTGTAATTATTACACATAGGTATGCAGCTATCCCCTCTATTTACATCTTACCTTCTTATTACCGTCCTGGTACCGGTCTGGTAGTAGCATAGGTAGTTAAAGTGCCAATGGGTGTCCTCCTGTTACCCTCCAATTTACCAGTTATTTCCTCCTTCATTCCACTTTAATTCCAGTGTAACAGACATGCATTGTCCCTATTTGTTATAGTTCATCGATTTAGGGTTATATCATTATAATTTCCCATTACTTTATACTTGATCTTCCCATTGTTTCCTTTGTGTGCTTTAGACATGAAGTAATTGGCCTAAACCTTTTTTATTGAATATTTGACCAGTTATTAACTAGAAGAAAAGAAATATAATCTCTGAATAAAATGTGGTAAAAAAAAGTTTTACAGTAAATATAAAACATTACGTCTGTGATGAAAACCCTTCTATTTCACCTAAATAAATCAATTTAAATACAGAGATGGCATTATTGATAGAACAAAATGCAATACTTTATTCAGTATGCATACACATATTAACATTCACATTTTACACACAAAACCTACAGTATATATATATAGACTTTAGCGTAGCGCCACATACAACAACATTTCACAGTTGAATGTTTGTAACTCTGGGTGTATGATTGGAGATAAGTGTGTTAATCCTCTTATGTATTCGGATGATCTGGTTGTTTTCAGCCCAAGTAGTGCTGGGTTCCATCAGCGGCTTGTTGTTTGTTTGTTCAGATTATGAGGCTGAAAACGACATCCAGTACAATTAAAAAAACAGTGTGATTTATAAGTTGGACCAATCAACGTAGACCTAGGAAAAGGGAAAGACCCTGCTCTGTCGGAACAGAAGAAAAAAGGGTTATAGGAAGGTTATGTTCTAGAAAGTGCAAAAATCCCTCCGGTCAGAAAGCAGCTTAATCTCAGGTTTAACAGAGAGTAAGAGTGAAAATAACTTAAACCAACCTGTATATAAAAAGGTGAGCCAGTTGACCAGCCTCACATGAGAAGAGCTGAATATGGAGCCTTCTCAGATGGATCATTTTACTTGCTTGCAGTTTCCAAGATGGCGTAAGAGTTCAGATGTGTTTTGTATTGCGTCCGTGTTAGAGCTTTAATCGGTCCTGAAATTGTTAACCCGACACTGACCGAACCCGACAAAGATCTGTCCGAACCCGAGACCGAACCGGCACCTTAATAGCTTTTTGATGCCCGAACGTACTTTCAGCCCAACATTTTGAATGGAGAAAAATGCGCAAGGTATGGCGAAAATAACCGTTGTTTTATTAACAAAGTCGACTGACGCTCTAGAGCGTCAAACTGCGCACCCCTGACATATCCATTAATAGCTTTGGAATGGATTGAGCTATTCACTTACTTTTTTTTCTATGAAAAAGCCAACATTCGTCTGCATAATAATCGCTAAACTGTTTTCACTTCGGAGAATGATAAGCCTTCCGAATTTGAGCGCAAATCTATAGCATTTTACCGCAAAACAGAGAAAGGTACTTTACCCTGTCTGATGATATAAAATGTTGTTGGTGTGTAAACC
>JACXGM010021855.1:0-17035 GCA_016801145.1 Umbra pygmaea | reverse complement strand
AGCAGGTTCTGTTTGCTATTACTCTAAGGAGACTAGTGAAGTCTCTCTGGTCACCAGCAGTTTCTGTTTGCTATTACTCTAAGGAGACTAGTGAAGTCTCTCTGGTCACCAGCAGGTTCTGTTTGCTATTACTCTAAGGAGACTAGTGAAGTCTCTCTGGTCACCAGCAGGTTCTGTTTGCTATTACTCTAAGGAGACTAGTGAAGTCTCTGGTCACCAGCAGGTTCTGTTTGCTATTACTCTAAGGAGACTAGTGAAGTCTCGCTGGTCACCAGCAGGTTCTGTTTGCTATTACTCTAAGGAGACTAGTGAACTCTCTCTGGTCACCCGCATCATTCAGTAGAGGAAGGAGCACCAGAAAAAAAAACATTAAGTATAACAAATGCCCCATACAAACTCACGTCAATGACAGACAAAAACGTATTACCTTTGTATCTCACTAAGGCATGAACTTTGATGTGGCTGTTGACCATACATTGTTCAGTCTTATATGTGCAGAAGGGGCAATGATGAAGTTGAGTGGTGTTGGATTATTTATTTTTAGGACTCTTGACCTCCAATAATACACTAACGTGTCTCTATACATTAAAGAAAATAATTTGCTTGTCGTAGCCTGTGTAGACTCATTCTGTGATACTTAGAAATGGCCCAACGATACACATTTATAGCAACCAAACAAGGAATATATTTAAGAAACACAATTAACAATCAAGTACATTACATAACTGTACGCGTAAACATAGGCTTACTCTGCTCAAATAAGCATGTCTTAATAAGATTCCGTCATTGTAAGCAATTAACTAACTCACGTGCAAAAATGGCATTGCTAATTAGCTAGTTCAAGTTCAAATGTGCAAATTAACACTATGCGGTGTGGTTATATAAAAACACCACTGCAATAGTATACCATGACATTTACAAAGTACATTATGCAGAATGACAACCTCACTTACGTCCATGGTTTATACATCCATGTAAGTTAAGTTCGGTTGGGCTTCGCTATCGTTGGCACCTCGATGTAAACCTTGGGTATGCGGAGAATGGGAGAATTAAACGCGTTTGACTCCACCCACATTGAGGCACGCCCAAACATTTGACTCCTCCCACATTGAACCACACCCCAAATTGCACACTGCAGTTAGGGGCTTCTTGACAACCTGGCCCGCTACAGATGTCTCCGGGTTTGTCTGTCACTGGGTCATGGCTAGAAGGGATACAGCTCATGTTAAAATGTCATATTCGCGCACCAGACGTAGCCTTTCTGCCCGCAGTTAAGACTTTTCCTCCAACAGTTAGCTAAGTAAGCTAGCCAACTACTATTGTAGCTAATTAGTTTTTTGAATGGCAAAACCAGATGGGAGCTAGCCAGTTCAATACTGTGTCAAATAATGTTGTTGTACAGTACAATGTGAGAGCATTGTAAACGGTGACTTGATAACGTTACCCTCTGGTACTGGATGCATAAGCGGCTAAAACACGGAGTAGTTCAACTAATGTGATTTATTTATTTAAAATCAGACAGTAACAATTTCATAGGTTAAATTAAAATACTATTGCTGGAAAGGACCTGGATGCAAGTTCATCAATCTACCAGGCATTGAAGCGTCCCTCCCTCCCGCTTGCTGGAGCAGTGCTGTTCTTTTGTTTATTTTTATTAAGACAGTGCAAATACTTACACATAAGCAATGAATAATGTTACAAACAAATGAGCAAAACAGTAATATCATACGTACATATATGACAATGACAACAATTCTATACAGATTAAATAAAAAAGGCTTGGTGGTACAGACCTTTTAAACAAAGACATTAAGGGGCAAACAAACATTTATCATTTTACAAGCTTTTTTATTGGTAGACTTTTATTGTTTTGAAGCACTGTTCAATTACTTTTTGTAAGAGAAGAAAGCAGTGTTTTCTTACTAAATTTACATTTATGAGTATGAAGTAATAAAACAAAATGTACTACATTAAATTGACTTTTGTTACTTCCATCAAATGAAAAGATACCAAATAATACATCTTTCCACAAGTATAAAGTCCCTGTAAATATTTTCAGATGATACAAATATATTTGGTTCTGGTCAGAATTTACAGCAACTCCTAGACTTAATCTCTTCAGAATTTAGAAAAATAAAACAATGGTTTAAAATTAATAAGTTATCACTAACTGTTAGTTAAACCAAATTAATGATATTTGGCAATTGCAAATCAAGCAATCAAGCTCAGTTACAAATAGAAGGTGTGAATATAGAAAGAGTAAATAAAATGAAATTTCTTGGAGTGATCATAGAAGACAAGATTTGCTGGAAATCTCATATAAAATATATCCATACAAAACTCTCTAGAAGTATTTCAGTCTTGGCCAAAACAAAACACATTCTAAAATACAAGTCACTCCACATTCTGTATTGCTCAATGGTGTTACGATATTTGAATTACTGTATAGAGGTTTGGGGAAACACTTATTAAAATTTATTGAAATCTATACTTCAATAAGAATTATTCATAACACTGGATACTTGGAACACACAAATTCACTATTTTCAGTCTAAAACATAAAAAATACTAGATTTAGTCGAATTCCAAACAGCAGTAATTATGTTCAAGGTAAGACACAATTTATTGCCTAGCAACATACAGAAATGTTTTGTTAAGAGAGATGGGGGCTACAACTTAAGGGGAAAATCTAATTTCAGGACTCCCAGATGTCGAACAACAAGTAAAAGTTTGTTTATCTGTCAGTGGCACTAAAATATGGAATAAACTAAATAAGGAATTAAACCAATGTCTTAGCATATTCCAATTCAAAAAGATATTAAAATAAATGATATTCAAGAGGTATAGAGAAATAGCCTGGAAAAATCCAGACCCAAATCCTGAACGATTAAGGGTCTGGGTTCGAGTAATGTAAATGACTCAACTCGAGGGGCGGCACCAAGCGTGCATTTGAAAATCTCACTGTACGCAATTGGATAACACTACGACCAATCACCAGTGGGTTTTCACTAACCATATGGCGGAGCTAACTGGTAGATAAAACACTTGCCGTATCAGGTCGCAAAACAGCAAAAATGTCCTATTATAAAAAAGGAACAATTCGAGCCCCGTCTTTTGTTTCTCTTTTAGACAAAAAGCCAAGTCTAACTCGTTCATTGTAGTGGCCCAAGTCGTTTTAAACAACTGGTGTTAATCCATAGCGATCTTACAATGTTTACTAATGACTTTGAGGTTGCAGAGCTGTCGTGTCGTCATCTGTTTAACACGCCTCTGGTCTGGCACGCCTATATCAGATACACCGATGTGATTGGTGCAGCTCGGATACAAGGGCATAGTTAATGAGCAGAATTACTCTGTGCCAGAGTAACTTGCTGAGCAAATTCAAATTGTGCTTTCGCAAGAACTCTGTATTTCCAGGGTAATAGAGAAATACAGTCAATAACCATCAATAACCTGGACTTAAATTTAACAATTTGAAGTATGTGTTTAAATATTGTTGGGTAGGGGTTAACACATGAATGTGAATAGAACTATTGAATATATATTTTCATCGATTACAGATCTATTGTCTCCGTAGACTTGCTATTTTGTTGTAAATTCTTTTAATTTAATATGATAAAAAGAGTTTTAAGGGGTAAGAGTACATAAGTTTTACTTCTTCCTACTTCTTTTTGCATGGGTAAATAGCAAATAGTACTAAAATTATTAGTACAAAATTATGGAGTTCTTTTATTTTTTACAGTTTTTTTATTACTGTTCGTCTTTTGTGATGTTTTCTTTTATTTACATGTTCAAAATAAACAAATCAAATTAAATTTGAATACATGTAACTACCTGTACATTGTCATGTACTGTATGATTAGGGATGGGACGATTACCGGTTTCACTGTAAACCACAATAAAATGTCCGTACAGTTAGTAATACCGTTTAAAATTTAATTTTCATTAAAACCGTCTTTGATTACCGTGATTTTGAAAACACATGGTAAATCCTGTCCAGCCAGAATCAGTCTGACGCAGGTGCGCGCATGCAACGTTGTTTTTCGCACGAGAAGTCAAGGCAGTGACAGCGCTCGGGAGATTTTTCAGCCATCCAAGAGAACACAATCTGAGATGTGGTCATATTTTGGCTATTACAAGAGTCCTGAGGGCAATTTATGCATAAACATTTACTTCAATACCAAAACTAACTTGGGCAAATAATTAGACAAACAATATTGATTTGAGATTAAATATTACATTATCTCACTTGTAATTAACACAAAGTATCCGGATGATAAGTTTAACAGCAAGTAGATTTTAGCCAAGACGAACGAACATGTTCAAAATATTAAGGGTGACATTTAAGGGATAATGTATTGTATTAATTCATAGTAAACTTATTACACATTTTTATTTTTACCACAGAAATAATTTCAGGGATATAAAATATTGAATGTGATTAGTGTCCGCAGATCTTTAAAGTCTTAAATAGGCTTAACATCGTTTTCCAGAATTTATGGTCTAAAACTGTCTAAGTCTTAAATCTCATTTTCTAAGGTCTTAAACAATTGCGGCAGTCATGCAATTTTTGTTCCATTGTATTTTGTCGAAAGAAGCCATAAACGGTTTCTCTGTGCAACATTTTAGTTATCAACAGCTGCTAGATTACAGTAATAGCAGGTGATTGCGGGAGCTCCATGAGTTCACAGCAACACACAACTTTGTTCGTTATTTAGCTTAGTTTGAGTCTTGTTTATATTTAATATACTTAGCTAATATATAAATATATTTTACTTGTGTCCTTACAGTTTTGTTTACTAAAATGTATTACTTGTGATCAGTACCTATTAGATTTAACATTTTTCAGTAGCCTACCTCAAAGCAACGATAACAAGCCACTCTCATTGAGCAGTTAATCTCCACGTTCTCGTTCTGTTTTATTAGCGCAAGTGTAGTGGGGCCATGTATTACTTTGGAACATTTCCTTCTACCGACTCAAGAGCCAGGCATCGTGGAGTTACTTTTATTCAGTAGTTTATTTGAACTGCTGGTCGCGATTCTACAGCAGACTTGAGCACAGTCTATCGTGTGCACATAAAAATGCTGCAGGCAAAATGGAACATAGGATATGTTAAGAGGTGTTAATTTATTTCATATAATGAAATATACAAACGATATGTGTGCTGGTCTTACTCATAGAATCGCTGTGCCATGTCAAAAGAAATTTCTCTGCATAGGATGATGTGTATGTTATCCGATGCATATGATAAATAAACAACTTTGACTTTGACTTTGACTCAACAAAGTCAGACAATGCATTCCAATGCAAGCGACTCTCAGTACACATCTGTTGCTCGCGACCTGAAAAGAAAATCTTTAAAAAATAAATCTTCACTAACACACGGTCAACTCCATTCCTTCATCTGAGAGATTCCAAACAGCAGCCAATGGGATATACAGGCACAGTATTCAAGCCACTATGTAGGCCTAAGTTAATGCCTATAAGGCAAAACATATTCCTGCCAGCAACTGGTAGTTTACCAAGTATCAGGAATAGGACTATTTTTATAGTACATATAGTTTATTGATGATATTCTGTTTGCCATCACAATAAATCAAATGATTAGTAATTAATGTAATGTATGTGTTACGTGAATATGCCATTACAGAGTCAAATTCAGAGCATAGGTGAAAAATCATCCCGTTAACTAGCTCTTTCATTTACTTCAGCAGATGGTAAAGCTATTGCCTAATTCTAACAAGATTATCAGTCATCAATTTATGGGGAATTCATAATGATATCACATCGGATAGTAGGCTTTAGTACTAAATGGTAGACTATAGTAAAATAAAAAGTGCTTATAGCTGCTAATTGTATTTGTTGTTTGTTGATTTCCAAGTATAAAACTTGAAAATGAAATTGAAGTTGAAATGTTTTCAGTGTATAATTTTTTTTACATTTCCATCTCAGTTTAACAAAACCATGATAATATTGATAATCGTGATAACTTTGGCCACTATAATCATGATATGACATTTTCATACGGTCCCATCCCTATGTATGATATTACTGTTTTGCTAATTTGTCTGTAAAATTGTTAATTACTTGTATTTTTGCACTGCCATAATAAAAATAAACAAAAGCACAGCACTGCTCCAGCAAGCGGGAGGGACAGAAATAGACAGAAATGTTTATTAATATGTACTGTCCCTGTAATACATAAATAATAAAGACGCTTCAATGCCTAGAAGATTGATAAAATTGCATCCAGGTGCTTTCCAGCAATAGTATTGTAGCATTTAATTTACCCTATGAAATATTTACGGTCTGAAATATAATAAGTCACGTTACTAGTTGCCGCCGGCGATAGCAAATACAGCACTACTCTGTGTTCTAGATGCCTATGCATCCAGTACCAGAGGGTAACGTTATCAAGTCACCATTTACACCGCTCACACACCGTACTGTACAACAACATTATTTTACAAAGTATTGAACTAGCTAGCACACATCTGGTTTTGCCATTCAAAAAACAAATTTGCTACAATAGTAGTTGGCTAGCTTACTTAGCTACCTGTTGGAGGAAAAGTCTAACTGCGGGCAGGTTACGTCTGGTGTATGAATATGACATTTTAACATGAGCTGTATCCCTTCTAGCCATGACCCGGTGACAGACAAACCCGGAGACATCTGTAGCGGGCCAGCTTGTCACCAAACAAGAAAGTTACATTTAAACTGAAGACCCGCCTTGATGAGTGGTCTGACATATTGCATTTTCATGATCTAGTTTTGTCGAAAAGTGCGTGACTTGAAAATTAAAATGCAATTCACCAGGGGCGCTGTTTAGCTTAATGCATTTCAATATTGTCCACTTTACAGCACACCCGAGTCTTTGAAAATGAAATGTCAAATGCCGTTTTCATTTCCATTTTCAAATTGTTAGAAAGTGCATTTTAATTTTATTTGAGACTTAAATAATGCTTGCACAAATGGGAAATTAGGCTACATTGTTTATATTGGATTTTAATTTTCACATTTTCATTAACATTTGAATAGAGTCCTTTGTAAAGCGGGGTACGTCTTTAAAAATGAAATGGCAAATGGTTATTCCATTTCAATTTTAATATTGTCATAGATCACCCATATGATTATGTGAAAATTCAAATGCAATTCGAGAATTGCATTTTAATTTGAATATTGTCTCAAAACATATTTTGAAAATGATAATGCATTTCTGAAACTGCATTATCATTTGAATTTAGTTCCTAATGGGCTTCCATAAATATCAGCAAGGTAATCAAATCGTTTTCTTGTTCTTATGATATAAAAAATAGGTCAATATTCTTGATGTCAATGAAATGTCAAATAATCTACAAACTACAAACAACTACAAACTACAAACAACATTATTGACAGGGAATTCGTTTTCTTCAAGCTCTTAATGTTATTTTGGTGCTATTAGTATTTTTCAATAAATGATTACTTCGTTTATTAATCTCCTCATCAACATGAATAGTAATACAAGAAAAAGCTTCGCTATTGTAGTCATTTGAGAGCTCGGGCAAACCCATCACAGATACTATTATCTTTATAGTTTTTGCTCGAATTTAGAAGTTAATGACTTCGGTAACACTTTATTTTGAGAGTCCAAAAAGTGTATCTATAGATGCTCTATAGATTATCTGCAGACTATCAACAACATTTTAACAAACTATCACTAACCCTAACTCTAATCGTAACCTTAACCATTCCCCTACTGTTAACCATAACCTTAACCATTACCCTAAAACATATTCTAAACTTAACCCTACCTTTAAACTACACAATTAGTTGCTTATCGACAGGTAGATTGTTAATAGTTTGTTTATAGTCATATCATCAACAAACTATCTGTAGAGCACCTACAGATGGAATTTCGGATTCTCTAAATAAAGTGTAACCATGACTTCTGTGGAAAAAACACTCGCTTCCAGCTGGAGCTCCACTTCTCACTAACATCATTTCTTAAAGTTACACATGAAGTACACAATACAGAATGCAGATACTCAAGTGTATACAATAGGAAGAATATGTAAAGTTTATGCAAATTAGTTCTAACTTATAGTAAGTAAGTAACATTTATTTATAGAGCACTTTTCACAGGTAAAGATCACAAAGTGCTTTACGTAAAACATACAATAAAATACATATTAGACAGAGTAAAAAAGAATCACAAATACATAGATAAAAATAGAGATAGAAGAGCTCATCCAAAGGCCTGTTTAAAAAAGTAAAGCCCAATTTATACTTCTGTCGTAGCTGATTGCCTTCGTCGTACCCTCCACTGTACCCTATGTCGTAACTGATGTGCACCTCTCCAAAAAATGTAACTACGTGTCACTGCAACGCAGCCGCAAGATCTGTGAATGGTCGGTTTGATTGCATTTATGCAGTGCAATGCAGACACAGACGGAGAAGTATAAATGCACATAACAGCGTAGGCTACAACGTATGCCTACAGCATATGCTACGCTGTAACCTCAATGCAGAAGTATAAATTGGCCTTTAGACTTCAGCTGATTTTT
Source organism: Umbra pygmaea (assembly GCA_016801145.1). Taxonomy (NCBI): domain Eukaryota; kingdom Metazoa; phylum Chordata; class Actinopteri; order Esociformes; family Umbridae; genus Umbra; species Umbra pygmaea. The sequence continues at coordinate 8,488 of JACXGM010021855.1, read as the reverse complement.
AATATAGGAGGCAATTCGTTCCAGAGTCTCTGAGCTATATATTCAAATGAGCGGTCACCACTTGTCTTAAAGGACAACTCTGGCGCAAAATGAACCTAGGGGTTAATAACACATTAGTACCAAGTTGAACTTTCTCTGGGATATGTTTTCATGCTAACCGAATGTGCCTAGTTTTAGTGCATACTGATAATTACCTTATATCGCTAGTTGTGAAGGCATGGATGAACTAAAAATAAATCACTATTTTATACCACTAACAAGGCTCAAAATAGCACCACACTTCCACGGTAGCATAATGAGGGTCCCTACATGCAAACCAAACATTGAGAACTTTGTAAGTGTACAGAGAGTTAAAAAAAATAGTTTAAAAGACAGTACTGTTTGTGTATACAGCCTGGCGCATCTTTGGAAAACAGACTTGACCAGTGAAATCACAAACTCATTATGAAATGTAGTCATTTTTTAAATATTTAATGAAGAACAGTTTGTTTAATCTATGTATAATTCTTGCGAATTATGTTCACTTTGATAATTATGTACACCCCTCACATTTTTGTAAATTGTTGATTATAACTTTTCATGTGACACACTGAATATATGACACTTTGCCACAATGTAAAGTAGTAAGTGTACAGCTTGTATAACAGTGTACATTTGCTGTCCCCTCAACAGTGTACATTTGCTGTGCCATTAAGGTCAAAACTGCTGGCAATAAAAGTGAGTACACCTGTAAGTGAAAATGTCCAAAATAGCCATTTTCCCTCCCTGGTGTCATGTCACTCATTAGTGTTACAAGGTCTCAGGTGTGAATGGGGAATAGGTGTGTTCAATTTTGTGTTATGACTCTCACACTCCCTCAAACTGGTCACTGAAAGTTCAACATTGCCACATGAAAAAAGTTGTTGCTCTAGGTAAAGATGGCCTAGGCTATAAGAAGATTACCAAGACCCTGAAACTGAGCTGCAGCACGGTGGCCAAGACCATACAGCGGTTTAACAGAACAGATTCCACTCAGAAGAGGACTTGTCATGGTTGACCAAACAAGTTGAGTGTACGTGCCCAGCGTCATATCCAGAGGTTGACTTAAATAGACGTATGAGTGCTTCCAGCATTGCTGCAGAGGTTGAAGGGGTGGGGGGTCAGCCTGTCAGTGCTCAGACAATACGCCGCACACTGCATCAAATTGGTCTGCATGACTGTCGTCCCAGAAGACAGCCTCTTCTAAAGATGATGAACGAGAAAGCCCACAAACAGTTTGCTGAAGACAAGCTGACTAATTACATGGATTACTGGAACCATGTCCTGTGGTCTAATGAGACAAAGTTAAACCTATTTGGTTCAAATGGTGTCAAGCGTGTGTGGTGGCAAACAAGTGAGGAGTACAAAGAAGTTTGTCTTGCCTACAGTCAAGCATGGTGGGGGGAGTGTCATGCTCTGGGCCTGCATGAGTGATGCCGGCACTGGGGAGCTACAATTGATTGAGGGAACCATGAATGCAAACATGTACTGTGACATTGAAGCAGAGCATGATCACCTCCCTTTGGAGACTGGGACACAGGGCCGCAGTATTCCAACATAACAACCCCAAACACACCTCCAAGATGACCACTGCCTTGCAAAAGAAGCTGAGGATAGAGGTAATACACTGGCCAAGCATATCTCCAGACCTAAACCCTATTGAGCATCTGTGGGGCATCCTCAAATTGAAGGTGGAGTAGTGCAAAAACTGTAACATTCCCCATCATGTTCATCATCTCTAACATAGTCGTCATGGAGCAGTAGAAGAAAAATCCAGTGGCAACCTGTGAAGCTCTGGTGAACTCCATGCCCAAGTTGGTTGAGGCAGTGCTGGAAAATAATGGTGGCCACAAAGTATTGACACTTTGGGACCAATTTGGACATTTTCACTTAGGGGTGTACTCCCTTTGGTTTACACCGTTATACAAGCTGTACACTCACTACTTTCCATTGTAGAAAACTGTAATTTCTTCAGTGTTGTCACATGAAAAGTTATATTTAAATATTACAAAAATGTGAGGGGTGTATGCACTTTTGTATAATACTAGTGGTGCAACGGATCGTCATTGATCCGTGATCCGTTCGGATCAATATCTTCGGTTCGGCACACACTTGATCCGCAGATTGATTTCTGGAAAAAAATGTTGTGCGCATGTTCAGTCCGCTCACAGCATTGTCAAAGCGAGCGGAGGAATGGAGGAGCTTGAACGCCCCCTGCGTTATTTAAATCCCCTGTATGGGAGCATATTGGTTTCCCTGTTAAATATAATGATGAAGGAAATAGGTTGGTTGATAAAACCGTGACAGTGTGTAGGCACTGTGGCACAAGAAAGCGATATGACAGTGGAAACACATCAAGCATGGCCACGCATTTGAAGCGACATCACCCCGGTATTTCACTGACAGGAGTGAAAACGAAAGCTGCAAAACAACCGCTTATCACCGTGGCATTTAAGCAAATAATAATACCGGGCTAAAGCCATCACAAACGCTATCGGTGTGTTTATAGGTGCAGACATGAGGCCATATTCGGTTGTGAAAAGGAGGACTTTAAACACATGCTGAAAGTGTTTGAGCCACGTTACGACATCCCATCGCATATGGGACATACTAAAATGCTTAATGTGAAAAAGCTTAACGTAGTTGTAATTTACCTAAACAATGGTCAATCATCACCAAATTTCCCATTCCCATATCTTGTTAGTTATGAACACTTAAGCCTGTCAAAATACCTAAACCGAAATCCAACGATTATAGAAGTTATCTCACGTTAAAATTTTCTTCTTCATTAGCTCCTATGGCGAGGAAAAGGTTTAACGTGATTTAATGTACCTAAACAACAATCAATATTAACCCTATTGCTCATCATAACCATTGAAAATTATGAAAAGAACTAACCAAAATTCCAATTATTTTTAATTTTTTTATTTTGCTGATCTGAAAAATGATCCGATCCGTGACCCTGATCCGAGGAACGATCCGATCCGTGAGTTTTTTGATCCGTTGCACCCCTATATAATACTGTATTTATTATTATTGATATATTTTATTCATGACAGTGTTTATCTATTTTACCAGATTCCTCTGTTAAGCAAAGGAAAAAAATGCTTGCTGTAGACAGCGTGTTAATTCTGACCCTGCAGCAAGATTGGAATACCTTGCTAGGAGAAGAGAGGTTTATATTACAACTATACATAAAGCAATTGGAAGTATATGATGAGCTTTCATATGTAAGTCAGGTCCTTGAGGTTGTGGTAGAGGAAGTCCAGGTTAGGTCCATGGGGCAGTAGGTTGAGAAATACTTATTCTTGTCTCCACAAATTCCAGATGTCATTTACTACCGCAAGAAATATTTTCATGCTGTCATCTCAGAACCTGAGCCTGCAACTTCACATTAATCTAAGTTGAGCAGCCAAGATTGGGCAAAGTTCAGAAATGCCTGACGTAAAATCCAAATAACCATCAGTAGCATGGTGAAATGTTAGGTAATGAAGTTAAATAAAATTTCTGTTCAAAACAAGGCCACTAATGTGTGCTACAATTATAAATGTATGTAATGAGATGTTTATTTTTGAAAATGTTTATGAAATGTTCATAAAAATTCCGTACATTTTTTATAAAATCTACATTTATTGATGTCTTTTTATAATGTAATAATGTCTTCATGTCATTTGGAGCGACCACTCATCATGTGGTGCGACCAATAATGGCAATAACTGTATTAAACTCAAAATAAAATACTATATTTTTGTGGCTGAAATATTAATCACTGATAAAATATGCTTAAGTGAATGGTATTTTTAAAACATTTCTATCAGTTAAATGCAATTTACAGGAAAAGTATGTCCTGATCTACATCAAAGAAGGTGACTGTGACATTATAGAACAGAAATACGAGATAAATATCAACAAAAACTCAAAGTAATGCAAATACTTAGTTTCTTAACACGTTATATTACTGAAAAATTTAAAACAAATGCTAAGCATTCTAAAGAAATTAATTAATTTAAAGTTAATTCACGGTCTCACCACATTAAATTTTTTAAGGCCACGCCCAATTAATCCATATAAAAATACATTAAAGTCACTGAAAAGAACATTTTAATATGAATGTATATTTAAACAACACTCTTAATGAGTGAACAATTGCAATAGATATTCTTATTTTTTGTATTTTAAAAATGGCTTGTTGAAAATCCTTATACGTCATTGACCCACTAGTGTTAGCCTTGTGCCGTTAAAGTTCATTGATGGTAAGGTATTACTTGTGTAAATAACATACTCGCAGTTTCATGACAACAATATTATGTAGTTACAAACATGTGAGCTAGCCAGTGAAGTGATCCCGTATGATTACCTGGTCCTTAACGACCAGGCCTATATGATAAATTGTGGAGAAGTTGGTGAGATGCCTGCTCGAGGAAAACACAAGAAAAAATTACATAGAACACCAAGTACAGTTACACATTTTTCTGGAATTATACAATCATCACAGTGGACTACCGTTCTTCATGGTCAATTCTGTATATTGTAAACCTGGACCCATGACTCTAGATTCAAGGGAAGCAATAAAATAATTGACAGCATGTCATGGGGAGACCCAATAATCTTGCAGTGAACACCATCTGTGCATACATTCTACAATCCAAAAATTGTGTTCTGTTGTGCGGGTCAGACTAAAAACCATTTGGCTACATTTAAACTGGGTTTCCTGCGTCTGTCCGGACTGATATGATGATGTCATTTGTACGTGTTAGAGGCTGGGAAGCCGTAGCCCCTTGGATAGTAAGTCTGAGCTGCGCAACATTATTGTTAATTAATCTATAGTTGCTATAAAATTAGTTATTAGCCGGAGAGGCCAGTAACATCCGAATTTAGGCCACGAATATTGAGTGAATGGACAGCTATTCTGTCCTGGGGATCTGAAGTCAAGTCCTCAGTGTGTGTCTCTAAGCCCAGAGTTTGTTTTGTCATCACTGCTGCAATTAGCCTTGAATGCTGACAGGACGTTGGAGTGGTTGTATGACACATGGACCATAACTAAATATGCATTAATGTAGTGGGGTCTTGTTAATGTCTCTATTATCAAGACCCCTGTTAGGGACAATATATGGTTTTTGTCACTGTGTTGGTCTGTGGTACTCGCATGTAGTGAGGTTAAAATACCTGCAGCATGGATCATCTTTGCATGTATCCAGTGTGTGGTTTAGAGTCACACAACCCAATACAGTACAAACCTGCCCTGTGTTTTGCCCAGGTGTTTCCATCTGGGTCTGAAAAGTCACCTGTAGGGACAGTTAGTTTGTGCAAAGCAATGACAAAGTAATGATGTGTTCTATTGTGTGTGGAGCAACCAACATGTTTGCAGCATGTTGGTGGCAACAATCAGAACTGTTGTGTTGTAACTCATTTGAGTAATGCCATTAATAATAATCATGGAATAGGGAATGTTAAATGAGTGTGACTGGGTAAACCAGTGTTGGAACCCGAAATTTTAGATGTATGTGAATGGATGCTGGGAATAGCATCCATTTTGTGTGTATGGGACAAACCATCCCTTGACTATGCTTGGCTGGGAGATGAGTGGATCCTCAATTTCCCAGCCAGCATCTCGTGTGTTTGGCCCGCCATTACCGGCTAGGTGTCCATGATGGCCCATTGCCAAATCTGGTGTGGGCCGTTTCACAAACCGTGCGGGAAGCTACACCGTCGGACCTCGAAAGGGCACCACACCTCAGCTCCTCTCCTTAAACAGTGTGAAATACATGTAACAGAACAGGACAAACAAATACACAGGACAACATTTAGTGAACATAAATCCTAGTATCCATTTATGTTAACAGATGATTGGACAACATCCCAACAAGTTTCTCGTTTCAAAACGAAATTCTCCAATCTGAATTTTCCATTTTGTGTAAGCGTTCGAAATTGAGCCAGTTGATCAGTCCGACTCGACCCGAAAACCCATCATGGTTAATCAATTTTGAGGGAGAGCAGGACCCAATTGTTAGGTAATTCTCCAAGTTAGGTAATATTCTAAATTTTTCTCTCTTTAAATAGCTCCGCCTGTTATCATAGAGAACAGTGGAGACTTTGGTAGCCGGGCTACAGCTGGGAAAGATAAGACAATTCATTGTGCTGTGGAAATGTTACATGTGCTGATTTATTCCAGGTCAGGTTGGGGGGCATTCCCCCCAGTAGAACCTGGCACCCATGTGCAGACCCTTCTGTACCCCCGCATTCGTGGGGCCTGTCATATTCGGCAGCCAGGTCTGGTCTCCATCAGCACTGCTTCATGGGAAATGTTGTTTTTTCTCAGAACTCAAAGGCACGTTAATGATACATTTATATGATGGGCTACTGTAGTGAGCCCAGAGATTTCCTATCACCTAGAACACTCCCAGGAATTTCTGTAACCAATGAATCCTGCTACAAATTAGCTTACAGTTTGATCATCAGAGACCCATACCTCCATGAGTAGTACTCTGAGAAACCCTGGTTGGAGCAGTGTGGCTCATGTAACAGTTGACACCTTTAAAAGCTGACCCCCTCATGCTAATGTCCTCGACTCCTATCTGGGGCTGGGCACCGAACATCGATACTTTTATGGCACCGACCGAAATACTTCAATACTATCGAGTATCGAAAAAGTATTTATCTTTCGGTGCCAATTTTCGGTTCCAAAAGCATCTGTGAGTCAATAATCATTTAGCATACTTGCGTAAAATGACAAAGTCACCGGCGATTGGCTGTCTAACGCAACTTAAAACACGTCATGTGAAAGAGACACCACCACGCAGAGGATTTCTGAAGATACTTGCAGTCGTATACAGTTTATGACATTACTATTTGTCCAGGCAGCATCTTTGTTTTTCCGACGTAATGGTAAGGTTACAAATTCTGAAAATACTTGACAGATAAGTGTAATTTCACTACTTAAACCGAACACATAGGTTTACTACTGCCGTTGTTACGCTCATTTCGATCGACAATCGAAACTCAATTATTCTCCCCATAACGTTGACTACTCTATGTATGTTAGCTTGTGCTGCTAGTCGGTTGCTCTAGTTAGCTCTGTCTATTTCCCCCTTCACATTAGCCTCTGCGCGTGTTCACCCTGATTTTAGGAATAGGAAGACCATACCAGAAGTGTCAATCCCTTCACATTGGCAGCAAGAGGGAACATTTCCTAGGAAAGATAAGATCAGTGCCACAGAGCAGTCACAGGGGTTATTAATTACGCCGGTCGCTTCGTTTGTCTGTTGCATATAATACTATGCTGGTGCCTTCGTCTTTTGTGTTTCTATGTTAAGTAGCTACTCAATTTCTATTACTCCAGCCTAGTTTTTAAACGCCGCGGTTCGAACTCAGTTATTAGGACATATCAACACAACACTCTTTTTTAATTGTATTGGATGTCGTTTTCAGCCTCGTAATCTGAACAAACAAACAAACAGCCAGCCGCTGAAGGAACCCAGCACTACTTAAGCTGAAAATAACCAGATCATCCGCATACATCTCCAATCATACACACAGTGTTACAAAAACATTAAACTGCGAAATGTTGTTGTATGGGGCCCTACGCTAGAGTCAAGTGACGACGCTATAAAAGACTGTTGCAGTGCTTTCGTCACTCCCTTATCAGTTCCTATGGCCACTTGACCAGTGCGAATGCAAATCACAAAACCGGTTTTGGGGGACAGTAGTTAGTAGAACTGTTTAGAAGTGGACGGTTCCTATAACTACGTTCCTGTAACTACTTGGTCGGAAAGCGTCTATTATTTAAGGTTTGCTAGCTTTTGCGACAGTGGTGGCCCCATGGTGGAGGTGAGCAAGCTATCAATATAAAGGGAGTTCTTTACCAATATAGCATCTTTTAGCCTGGATAACCTTTTTTACTGTTATTGTCAGTAAAAAGAATGAAACATTATATTGTTATGTTTTGTGCTTTACTGATAAACAATTAAGGTGGAAATTAAAGGTTTTGGGTTTACTGTATTCTGTTGATGTTGAAATGGATTTAAAAAAATATGGTATCGAAAAAAGTATCGTTAAGGAACAGGTATCGAAATTGGCACCGGATCAAAAGATTTTTTTCTTTAGAAGATGGCGGACTAGTTTAGATCGTGTAAAGGCGCATCAAGACAAACATTGAGATTTAATATATCAAATAAATACACAACGACAGTAGCTACGGGATTAAAAATAACAAAACAAACTGGATAATAACAAGAAACAAATTAGGAGAATAGAGCGATTTATTGACAAATGTTACGTACATCAAACAACTATGGATGAAAGTAAAGCTGGAGAACCGATACCAAAACGTAAACGTGATTCCTCAACAGACACGGACGATATAATATTCTCACCTCCGGGAACGGTAAGGGCAGATTTGGACATATTAAAGTCAATAAACGATAAATTGGGAATACTTGAATTGGTTAGTAATGATATAAAAGCACTTAAA
>JACXGM010021854.1:0-17035 GCA_016801145.1 Umbra pygmaea | reverse complement strand
TGGTAGGAGGGATAAAGGAGTGACGCAAGCACCGCAACAGGCTTTTATAGCGTCGTCACTAGACTTTAGTGTAGCGCTACATACAACATTTCACAGTTTAATGTTTGTAACACTGGGTGTATGATTGGAGATAAGTGTGTAAATCATCTTATGTATGCGGATGATCTGGTTGTTTTCAGCCCTTAGTGCTGGGTTCCTACCGCGGCTTGCTGTTCTTTCAGATTACGAGGCTGAAAACGACATCCAATACAATTTTATAAAAATAATGTTGTGTTGATAATGTCCTAATGACGGAGTTCGAACCACGGCGTTTAAAAACTAGGCTGGAGTCATAGAAATTGAGTAGCTACTTAACACAGAAACACAAAAGACGAAGGCTCCAGCATAATATGTAGCATTATACGCAACAGACAAACGAAGCGACCAGCGTAATTTATAAGTTGGACCAATCAACGTGGACCTAGGAAAAGGGAAAATGGAAAGACCCTGCTCTGGAGTAGGAGCTAAAAAGTTTATAGGAACGGCGGTGCGAGGAACTAAATAATCCCGCAATTTATCCCGCGGAACACAAGAAAAAAGGGTTATAGGAACGTTATGTTCTAGGAACTGCAAAAATCCCTGCGGTCGGAAAGCGGCTATAGACTATTACCGAAACCGAGCTGTTTTGCAACCAGACGTATCGCCCCCAGCTGGAATTCAGATAGAATGCAGGTTTAAGGCACTTTCTCATTTGCATCAATTTGCCAAACCTGATGCTCACCCTGTGATTGGGAACTGAAACATGAAATCCATTCTTATCCTTAAAGGAATATTTTACCACAAGCAATCCAGTAGTTTTTCAGTCTCTAGTGTTACTGTACATTGAAAACACATTAAAAACAATTGTGTTTTAAATTGGTGTTTAAGTCCAGATATCTTCTTAATGTCCCGATCATTCAGGATGTGCCTAAATTCATATTTCAGTCCCAGTTGCCTTTGCTTTTAGCCATTGCTTTTATCCTCTGTAGTTAAATAATTTGAATTACATGCCCAACTACCACGTCTAGCAGTATCACAATTTCAAGCATAAATAATCAGGGTCTAAGTGTTAAGCAGAGCCATTTGATGCAGCTGTGCACCCTTTTAACAGAAGAGATTTTTCCATATGCCATACTATATTATGTCTAAACTAGTTATTGTGGATTGACTAGAAATGCATGTGAACATTGAGTTTAGGTAAAATATTTATCCTACTGTGTGGGATTTATCATGTTAATTATTGTTGTTTCGGTCATCAGCCTCAGTTTCAACATTGTGTCCTCTCTTTCTGTCTCCCGATTTCTCTCTTTCTCTGTGTGCTTGTGTTTCCAGGTTGAGCCTTCTACGCTACAACACTAACCTGACACGCTATAAGAACATGTTGTTCAGCCAGTCTCAACAGCTCAAAGCTATACTGGCCTTCTTCACCACCAGCATAAAACAAGACCTGCAACACTATCAACAACAGAGTCACAATGGAATCTGTAAGTTCTGCCTGTGTCACCAACATCTGTAAAGTCAGTCAGTGTGACAGATTTCAGTCATACACATTCTGGAAAGATTTTCATTAAGATCAGTGTAAATCTTCTATAAAATGTCTGTGGAGTGGTTGGTGTAGGGCCATCAATGGTTGTCTAAGCATACTTTTCAAATTCCAATACTCACTTTGAAGAGGTTTTTGAAACTACTAATTTTGAAAAAATCTTCAAACTCTGGCAAGGACTCAAATCTTACCAGTTTATCATAGCTGTCTAAGCTTCTTTACTCTAGACTATGTTTTCCACTGACAACATTTCTCCCTAGCCAAGGATTCCTATTGCTCTGTCAATAAAATATAAAAATGTATGCCCCCAAATAAAAAATAACCTACAATCCTCTATTGTAGTTAATAAAGTATACTTCCAAATAAGTAAAAAACATTTTTTATTTATATTTGTAAAATATAGAAGATTGATTTAGATACACATGAATGTGCCATCTAAAATATAGAATTATATTGAGTAACAGAAAACAAACCGGCGAAAGCCCATGGGAATAAAACTTTATTTTTACCAATTTTTCTTCCCTTACAAATGCAAATGCCACTGACCCTGCCTTGTCAGCAACTTCTCATCAGGTGCAGGATGGTCAAAGGTGCTCACATGCTTCCTTCAAGCACATGCCGGCAAGCTGCGATTTTTATCACCTGCTCCAAACAACATGGAAGTCTTTAATCAGTACATGTGCTTAAGGATTACACATTCGCTAATCTCTGAAACACAAATACTGGTACTTGTAATTTGGTCAGTTGTTCACTTAACTTCTGTGTCCAATCAATATGCTATATAGATTGCTATCTCCCGTCTGCATTGTTTTTAGACTTGTTAGTCCTACAAAAAACATTAATCAGTCCCTCTATTGAACCCCGGTGTCCATTAGGGAGAAGGGCTATGTGTGTCTGAGCCAGGAGCCTTATTGTTACACCACAAGATCTGCACAGCCTCTCTACATGAGATGGGATATTAACTTGGCACCACAAACTAGAATTTTATCGACTTAAAGCAAAACATCCCATGAATGAAATTTATCTTCTGAAGGTGTGTCTGTCACTGGCATCTGTTAACTTTGTTCATTTCTTTCTGGCTGTCATTGACATCTGTATTCGTTGGTCTGTCTGTCAATAGCACCTGTATGTTGACTGTGTCTGTTTTTTACTGACATCTGTAAAGGTTGTGTGTGTGTTTTTTAATAATTGTAGTGTCCTCTAAATTATGACCTCTAGCCTCTGAGAAGATGCTGAAAGCCTGGCAGGACAATGAACATAAAGCTGCTGAATACACGCAGGTACTGTACTATATTGTAATAATACTGCTATTTACTGTATGCTTCTCTACTATAATGTAATCTACTGTACTATAATGTACTCTTACAGTAGTACCCAGCTGTAGAACACTACTATATTGTACTAGACTGTCATTGTACACTTACCGTACACTAAGTAATATATTGGGTCTGAAATAAGGTGTTTGCTTCATTTCTTAAGTTTGGTATAGTCAATATGGGCCCTGTTATTACTAATGAAAACAACACACTTCCTTGGACATTAACACTAGAACTGCCAGGCCTATGGCATCAGATTTATGTAAAAACTCGCGAGCGCGGAAAACATACCTCCACAAGCAAATTATATAATTTCACTGGCGCAGAAATTACTCTTTGCGCACCAATTCAACATTCGAGTGTAAACATGCAGGTGCGAGCGTGAAACAAAACATAGAGAGAGGGAAAGAATGGCATCTACGTGTATAAAATTAAGCAGCACTCACACAGAGCAGCCAAAACATGCCCGTGAGTGTCTTTTACGAGTGCTGGAGGGCATAAGCTCTCGCAGATAAATTCTGCACTTGAAGTTCGATTCTACGCGGGTAAAAGAAACTGACTTTTGAAATTTGGAGGCGGAAACCAAGGGAGACATTGGCCCTCCTATGATTGGTCACTTGCTTTCAACACTGTGACATCTTCATTGGTTAAAATATCAGGTAACACTTACTGTCCCTTCAAAATAGCAGTCCAGACATCTTGATCTCACTATTAATCTACTGAACTATAATTAAATTTACATTCAACGCTATAATTATCCACAAAAACTATTGTGTTAATTAACTACCGTATAACCGTTGGCACTTTATATATGGCATGTTTTTTACTCAAGATAAGTGGGGTATGAATAAAAATGACAAGTATAATGATGATTGTTGGAAGGGAACTGCTTCTGAAATATACAGATGTCACACGATAAAGTGGTGCTTTTCATACCGCGGCCCCAATCAGTGAATTTAGTGTCCAATAAATGGTCTATACACGTCGCTGGGTGGTGCTAGACCACCAAAAAAAACTGGAGATTGCAGTTCTAATGCTTCCTAGAGATGCGTTTTTTGGGGACATATATATTATAGACTGATATTAAACCAATGTAATTGTATTATTATACATAGTAGAATACCGTTCTTAAAGGGATACTTCAACCTACATCTATCTGGAGGTGCTAGTAGCTTCTCCCAGACATTTGTAGAACAGTGAGATATGTTTCACCCATGCCTGGCTAGTGTAAGAGCAAGATTTGAAATTTCGCGGGGAATTTTTACATGCTGACGTCACCGTGTGAGTCCAATGGACTTTGGAGATAGGAAAAATGACTATAGGCGTGTTTTTGATCGCGAAAATAAGAATCCCTGTTATACTGATTTGGCTTTCAAACCTACTCATTAAAGCGTCGGTTGTCCTTGATTTTTTAAAGTATAGCTTGTCTTTCTGTGACGTTTCGATCAGCCGTTTTAATGCTAAACAGACGAGGTGGTATGATATTTTCAGTATGTATAGAACTACAACGCTGGCTTCCTTGTTCCAAGCCCCGCCCACCCAGCATGTTCTCTGGATTCTGTGAAACAGTTCGTAACCAAAGTCGCTGGTAACACAATTGCTACTAACCTAGGATTTGCAGATGAGGAATTTTACAACTTGCTGTTACATTCTGAGTGACATCCAACCATACATGTTTGCGCCCGAGTACACCGAAGAACAACCGAAGAACATTTACAACAAATGGAGTTTGATATTCAGCTTCAACAAGGCAGCATTTTATACAGATAATGCAGTTGAAACGCGGTTAAATTCTAATTGCCTTCTGTGGGAATATGTCCATCCATGTCTACTGAAGAAAAAAGCACTTGCTACAATGAAGGGGATCGTGGACAAGCTTTACTTGTAAGGCTTGAACCAAAAATGACTGACGACCGCATATGCGTCACTGAATCACATAGGTTTTCCAGCACACATGGAAAGACACGTAGCAAGAGGACAATTAACAGATGAGTAAGTTTATTAAACCTATTTTCTGTACCTTGATAATGGAGCACACATTGTGTCTGTGTGGAAATGTTATTGTACTGTATGTATAGTGTGCCAGCTGTATTTAGTAGCTAGCTGAGTGTGTAAATTACTATACCTTACTATATATAGGCTACTCTTTCTAGATAAAGAAAAATGGATGGGATCGCATTACTTTTCAGCCGCTTTCGGGCTGTAGTGACGGTTAATTCAGCACGTAGATCCCTTTCATAATCTTCCGACCTAAAATGCAGACTGCAGACCCTAACTTTTTATAGCCTATTGTAAAGTGTGAAAGATTACTCCTTCTTTTTTGGGCTTGCTTGTAATTTCTGCCACCGGGTACAGGACACCGAACAGGCAGGATGAATAGAAATTAGACTACAATTTCAAAACAAATATGTATATGATGTGCACTACCTGATCTCATGGGCTCCAGTTTTCCACTCGCAGATCAGTCTGGCATCTTGAGATGAAAAAAAGAGAAAATTTGGAGCCTTTCGCCAAACAACTGACCAATCAGCGTTGGTTTGAGGCGGATTAGGGTGTGACGCAACGAGAAGTGACATGGCGAATCTCAAGTTTTCTGATTGGTTGATTTAGCCCGTCTGTCGCAAACAGGTGGTGATAGACAGATGGTTTATCCATTCAGCTAACCAGTATTTTCGCCCCTTCCCAAAAGTTCTCCAACGGAAGGTTCCCAGATGGATATGCGGAGCAAATGTGAAGCAATCCATCTGGCGGAGTCAGGATAGATGTGCACAGGTTTGCAGAAAAACACTTTTTCATAGCCTACCTTTTATGTTGCAAATCAAGGTCAATGGAGTAACCATGTATGGTTCATCGACGGTCTATGGTAATGGTTTTAGCAAAATGAGTTAAAACTTAAAAATATGAATTTGGAAGATTTATTTAGGTACATTTCTTATTATCATGTAAGAAATTTGTTTCTTTAATTTCTGAACTTTTTTCCATTTTCTTTCTTTACAAGTCCATAAAAGCCTTAAAATATTAATTTAGGAAGATTTTTTAGGAACATTTCAAATTATAATGTAGTAATTTAAATTTCTTTGTAGGAACATTTTTTTCTTTTACACTTCAAGTCCAGTCACTTCTTAGACAATCGCTACATGGTACTCTATGAAGCGGTTGCGCTCCGCCTTGAGGCACAGGTGGAACTTGCAGACCTGACAAGCCACGATTGACCTCAAAATATTCCCCTTCTTACTGCAGTACTTGCTGGTCTGGCGGGTGGTGTATACAGGGGTGTGTAAAAGGGGAAATAACGAACGGCACCCGAATATCTGGGGTGTGGCTGCAGCATATAACAGTATATACTGTTCTTAGATCATAAAACTTCCATATAAATTGGATATATAATGAGAAATGCAAAAAAGTGTTATGAATACTGGTGGTACAACTTATTTTAGCAGTAATAAGGCTCAACGTAAAAAGTAAACACCAATATATGCCATTTAAGTATAATATGGTCATGAAATGACAGAAGTCACATATATTTAGCTATTTATGGCTTGAAAATGTCTGTAAATGGGTTACATTTCCTACTAGATTACTATAAAATGTTATACAAACATGTGGCATCATCCTATGCACTATAAAGTACAATTATCTTACGTTATAATGCATTATTTGTAAAAAAAAAATACCCTAAGTAGGCTTACTAGACGCATTAGGGCATATATCTACCTGAATGGGGCATATGATCAAATATGGTGTCGCCATTCATCATGCCACAGTTTTCAATAATTTATAGAAATCCTATACAAACAACACCTACACATCTCAACATGTACCACAACTATTCAACCAGATAATGTGTGAGTTTCATCAACGTACGTTAGTTTCAAAGTTGTGATTGTAGAAGTGGGCATAGGCAGGCGCATATTTCCTTATTTTCCAAATTATAAACATCACTGAAGTTTGAACTGTGCCAGGCAACTCCTGATGGGTCAGATGTCCCTGGGTGACTAGCTGTGATGTAGCCTGATCTTCGGTGATTGGCTGGGAGAAATCAATGTGTTTATACCACCTCACAGAGAGGCAGGAGGACGCTAGTTTGAATGTTCGATGAAGTTACCAAATATGGTTCCTCGCCCGATAAAGGGTTAAGAGGGAGTAAAAGATGGTAGTGTATCAGTATCGGCAGATACTCGAGGTTGTGGTATCAGAATGGGTATCGGACATGAAAAAGTGTTATCGAGCCACCCCTAGTAAAATATGTACTATTGTAGAACACGTTCATCTCGAAGAGGCATTTGTTCAGAATCAGCTACATAGCAGGTTGACTGACACAATTTCCTTCTCATATATTCCCGTAGCATCACAGTGCATTTCCCTGTTGAAGCCTGGCGTCCATGGACTTCAATAGGGCTGCTTTAAACAATTATTTTCAGTGCTTTAAAACTAGTGTGGGCTGGCCTGGACTCCGAGCTTCTGCGTGATGATTGGGGGGCAGGGCCGTGCACTGACATTTTGCGGGGCAGGGGCTCAGGTTAAAAAAAGGGTACCCTACACATGTCAGCCAACAATGAGTGTGCCAAATGTCTTTCTGTCCTTGAGCAAGGCACTTTACCCTACGTTGCTCCAGGGGGATGTCCCTTTATTCACTGTAAGTCGCTATGGATAAGAACATATGCTAAATGACTAAAATGTAAAACATAAGACAAGGCCCACCATTTATTCATATGGACTATTCTACTAATATCCTAATGGTGTTGTTGTTTTAACAATGCATTTGTATTGCTTAATTAAATTAGTGCAAAGAAGTAAACATGGCATTCTCAGTCATTTTACTCATGGTTGTTGCAAATAATCATACAGTATGTTATTCCTCGTCTTCCAATACCAGATTGTTTTTGTTATGTGTCTCTCTAACTAACTTAACACCTATGCCAAGCTATTTCATCCAAAACTATACTGAACAAAACTAGAAAAGCAATTTCAAAGTAGTTACTGAGCTACAGTTCACAAAGAAATCAGTCAATTGACTGGGACAAAATCAAAGCATCTTGCTAAAATTTCACTAATGTTACAGAACAGTTTGTGGAAATCAGTCAAAGTGATGAATTGAACAACAATAGAAATTCTACATTTACAGTGTAGGTCCACTGGTGCATATGTGTATTCCCATAAATCCATTGAGCTTAATTTACTTGTTCAATATATGTCCTTACTTGAATACTTACGTAGGAAGTCATTGAAATTGTTCCATTTTGTGTCTTTTATGTTTGTTAAGTATAAAGCGTTAAAAAGTCACAGCCTACTACATCATGCCTCTGGCTGGCTGGCAGCACTTTCTGAAGAGGAGGATAGACAAAGGCAGTGCTGATTAATGCACACATTATATTGACAACTAAACAATTAATCAGGCCCGTATTAAGACTTCATAGTGCCCCTGGCCAACAGTGACTCAAGTGCCCCTCACGTCACCCAAGCCCACTGCACCAAACCTACTTAAAAGTAATTTTTATACCAATTTAGATGTCACTGACAGTACTGTGAAGAAACATACAGTTAACAAAGCTTTTCAAAATCTAAATAGCTAACAAAAATTGATGATGGTAATCACTAACATTCAGTGGTGTGTTGCATGAGTAAAACCTGAGAATGTTTGTAGAGCACCATCTGTAACAGGTTTAGAGTACTATTGTAATGTGTCTCTTTTACCACTCACCTCCACATCCACCCTACTGTCCCTTACATCTCTCCACCCGTCAACTGTCTGTGGCTCAGACACACTCTTTTGAATTGAAAAAGTTCAAATAAGACTGTCAGTGTCAGACAATGTGGACAATAACTACCAATAGCAGTTCAGATACAGTGCCTTGCGAAAGTATTCGGCCCCCTTGAACATTTCGACCTTTTGCCACATTTCAGGCTTCAAACATAAAGATAGAAAACTGTAATTTTTTGTGAAGAATCAACAACAAGTGCGACACAATCATGAAGTGGAACGAAATTTATTGGATATTTCAAACTTTTTTAACAAATAAAAAACTGACAAATTGGGTGAGCAAAATTATTCAGCCCCTTTACTTTCCGTGCAGCAAACTCTCTCCAGAAGTTCAGTGAGGATCTCTAAGTTATTACTTTGTAGCGCCGCTTTTTGCTGCGATTACAGCTGTAAGTCGCTTGGGGTATGTCTCTATCAGTTTTGCACATCGAGAGACTGAAATTTTTGCCCATTCCTTCTTGCAAAACAGCTCGAGCTCGGTGAGGTTGGATGGAGAGCGTTTGTGAACAGCAGTTTTCAGTTCTTTCCACAGATTCTCGATTTGATTCAGGTCTGGACTTTGACTTGGCCATTCTAACACCTGGATATGTTTATTTGGGAACCATTCCATTGTAGATTTTACTTTATGTTTTGGATCATTGTCTTATTGGAAGACAAATCTCTGTCCCAGTCTCAGGTCTTTTGCAGACTACATCAGGTTTTCTTCCAGAATGGTCCTGTATTTGGCTCCATCCATCTTCCCATTAATTTTAGCCATCTTCCTTGTCCCTGCTGAAGAAAAGCAGGCCCAAACCATGATGCTGCCACCACCATGTTTGACAGTGGGGATGGTGTGTTCAGGTGTGCAAAAAATAATTTTGCACACCAAATTTTTCAGTTGTTTATTTGTTAAAAAGTTTCATATCTTTATGTTTGAAGCCTGAAATGTGGCAAAAGGTCGAAAAGTTCAAGGGGGCCGAATACTTTCGCAAGGCACTGTATATTCATGCTTGTTCGTCTAAAGAAAGAGCACATAGAACGTGCACTGATCTGTATTTTGGAAAATTATAAAAATAATGGACTGAATGCAAGATATCTAAATGACATAAGAACAACAGTTTGTAGCTCAAAATTGTCTAAACAGGTGTCTTAATCTATACTATCAGTTTTATCACTCACCTCAGGATCCATCCACTGTAACTCACATCCATCTGACAGTCTCCTGATTCTGGCCCAGACACCCTCGAAATTAGTCAAATAATTCAGTCAGACACGCACAGTGGCCATTCATGTAGTGCAGAATATTTACTGATGTATCTTACAGTTCAGTTTAATGATTCATAATTACTCAAGAAATGTATCTTAAATGTATATTTCTTCCTCTTAATGATGATAACATTAGAGGTAGCCATTGCAAATTGATGACAATAATGTGAGAAAGAACAAATCAATAAAGCTAAAACAATCTAATATCACGCTAGTTACTGCTGGGTTGACTAGTAGAAAGACCTGTAGGCTGGTTGCTAAACCACATTAGCTACTGGTTTAATCTGGTCTAAATAAAAGTTTTAATTACTGGCTAAAGTATAGATAACTAGCATGCCAGATTATATTTTCCATCCATATCAATTGTCTTCTTTCACGTGTAGTCAAATCGAGGCTACTATAGTGTATAGGGTAAAGCATGCAATGGATTTCTAAAAAAAGATTTGCTTTTTTGAAAAGAACGCGAGTGGAATGGATTTATAGGGCCGGCATGGGCACCTAGCTGGTATAGAGAAAAGAAACCATGTGGTAGCTACTTTCACTGGTCAATTCAGTTTAAAAGGATGCTTGTTAAAAAGCTTTTGCTGGCAAACATACTTCAAAATGACATTACAAAAGGAGATAAATGTTAGTTTATTTTTCAACATCAGCTAAAATCAGGGGTCACCAAACCCTTCCATGGAGGGCCTAGGCCTAGACCCCTGATTCTAGCTGATGTTGAAAAATAAACTGTAACATTTATCTCCTTTTGTAATGTCATTTTGAAGTATACATTTCCTAGCAAAAGCTTTTCAAAAAAAAAATCTGAAGTGTTTTGGCCCTCCAGGACCGGAGTTGGTGACCCCTGAGCTAAATAATTTTGGAAACAGACTGTTTGTGGTAATCTTACCCTGCTTTTCATCATCTCTTAATACAACAACAATACAATACTCTTGCAGGCAGGCAAATGTGACAAATGTGAAAGGTGACATTGATAGCCTATGATGTCACCTACCGGCAGCAGCGCAGGTAGACGATGCTATTAACTTTACTTCTATATTATTACTTTCAAACATTTTTTTTATTCTCAAGTAATTGATTCACACGTTAAATTTTTAAATGTTTGTGTAATTTTACGAAGCATTGATAATTTAAATGGCCACTCAAAAGGGCACTTTGGACATTAGTAGGCTAAGGGGCAGGTGCTCAGGCACCCATAGCCCCCCCGCATGTGCCTGTTGGAGGGTCTGTCAAAAGACTGAAAGCTATTCAAGCTCAGTCCCATCGCAGATTTTGCAAGTTTTGTCGAAAGACAAACTGCTGCAACCTGTTTCTTGGTATTTACTTGGCAAAATTGCTAGCCAATTTTCATCATATATTTCATACAATTATACACCACATTCCTTGTTTCAGTTGAACCTAATTCACACATTTCCTACTTTGAGTTGAATATTGTTTTGTTAGATCGTTCATTCATTCGTTCCTACAGTGATTCGGGGAGACTGAGGTCTGTACTTCAAGTCCTGTATTCAGATCAGGACTAGCAGGGTAACAGCTGTGTGATTACTTGGTGTTCCTTAAAGACATGAGCCGCTTTCTGACCAAGTAGTTACAGGAACGTAGTTATAGGAGCAGTCCACTTCTAAACAGTTCTACTAACTACTCTCCCCCAAAACCGGTTTTGCTAATTGCATTCGCACTGCTCAAGTGGCCATAGGAACTGGTAGGAGGGATAAGGGCGTGACGCAAGCACCGCAACAGTCTTTTATAGCGTCGTCACTTGACTTTAGCATAGGGCCACACACAACAACATTTCACAGTTTAATGTTTTTGTAACACTGGGTGTTTGATTGGAGATGTATGCAGATGATCTGGTTGTTTTCAGCTCAAGAAGTGCTGGTTCCTTCAGCTGCTTGCTGTTTGTTTGTTTGTTCAGATTACGAGGCTGAAAACGACATCAAATACATTAAAAAAAGTGTTGTGTTGATATGTCATAATAACTGGGTTCAAACCGCGGCGCTTAAAAACTAGGCTGGAGTAATAGAAATTGAGTAGCTACTTAACAGAGAAACACAAAAGACAAAGGCTCCAGCATAGTATTATACGCAACAGACAAACGAAGCGACCGGCGTAATTAATAAGTTGGACCAATCAACGTAGACCTAGAAAATGGGAAAAGGTAAAGACCCTGCTCTGGAGTAGGAGCTAAAAAGGTTATAGGAACGGCGGTGCGAGGAACTAAAGAATCCCGCAATTTCTTCTATCGGAACACAAGAAAAAAAGGGTTATAGGAACGTTATGTTCTAGGAACTGCAAAAATCCCTGCGGTCGGAAAGCGGCTATGGAGTTGGACAGTGCAATGCCTCAGCTTTACAAACTGTTCTCTTTAGTGGCAACAATTGGAGCTACATCTGTAGGTGTAGAAAGCAGCTTTTCCTGTTTAAAGCGGCTCAAGTCTTACACCCGTAACACAATGGGCCAAGGCCGTTTAAGCAGCCTATTTTTTTGGCCATTGAGAGGACTTTGATCAAGTCACCCCTAAGTGAAAATGTCCAAATTAGGCCCAATAAGCCATTTTCCCTCCCCGGGGTGTCATGTGACTCAATAGTGTTACAAGGTCTCTGGTGTGAATGGGGAGAAGGTGTGTTAAATTTGTTGTTCTCTTTCTCACACTCCCTCATACTTGTCACTAGAAGTTCAACATCACACCTAATTGCAAAGAACTCTCTAAGGAACTGAAAAAAAAAGAATTGTTGCTCTACATAAAGATGGCCCAGGCTATGTCCTGTGGTTCAGATGGTGTCAAGCGTGTGTGGTGGCAACAGGGTAAGTACAAAGACAAGTGTGTCTTGCCTACAGTCAAGCATGGTGGTGGGAGTGTCATGGTCTGTCATGTACTGCATGTGGCCTTTCTTGAGGAGCGTCTTTTTTCTTGCAACCCTCCCATACAAGCCACATTTGTTATGAATTTGTGATATTGTTGTCACATGCACCCAATGACCACTCTTTGTCATGAATTCCGGCAACTGCTTCAGAGTTGCTGTAGGGCTCTTGGTAGCCTCTCTGACCAGTTTCCTCCTGGCTCTTTCATCCAGTTTGGAGCGATGTCATGACCCAGGGAGGGTCTGTGTTGTACCAAATACCTTCCACTTTTAATAATGGACTTCACTGTGCTTCTAGGCACTGATAAAGCCTTTGAAATTGTTTTGTATCCATCTCCTGACTTGTGCCTGTCCACAACTTTATCCCATAGACCTTTTGACAATGCCTTGCCACTTATTGTGGATTGTTGTCTTCAGTTGCACTACCAAGGACTGAATGCTTCAGGAAAAGCTTGTTTCATGCTGAGCTAATCAAAATGACCACAGCTGATCACAGTTGAAAGTCAATTGGCTTTGTGTACTATTGAGAAGGTGATTAACTACATCTGGTTGGGTTTACAAGTCATTTTTAGGAGGGGGTGATTCTTTTTCCAACTCAGTGAATCTTTTTTAAATTTGTAATTTCTTTTTACTGACAAGTTGGTATTATATCTTTCACTTGGATGTTATGAGATGTACATACAGCTGAATGAAACAAAACTATGTCTGTCCGTTTTCATTTCAGGCTGCAGAGCAACAAAATGTGATTATTTTACAGGGAGGTGATTCTTATCTATACCCACTGTATGTAATTTCTTTAATCTATTTAACAATATGAGTTATACTGCAATATTTCCGCGCGGCTGCTAAATCCAGCTATCTAGCCATCACAAAACACAACCTCAAGTTAGTAATTCACTTACTTGCACATCCAAACGTAGTCCTGAGAAGGTCTGCCCTTTTTGCTGATCGCATGGATGTCTCTGAATAGAGTTCTCATTCGGTACAAATGCGCCGATTGCTTACAGCCGATAGCCTTTATTGCCACACTGCTCCTGGGGATTCATAACACCCCTCTTATAAGAATGAAGTGAGGAGGAACGTGGCATATGGCCTGTATTTTATTTAAACTTTATTTTAACAGGGAAAACAAACTGAGACCTAGATCTCTCTTTCAGCTGAGCCCTGTTAAGAAATGTAAACATATACAATGTCACACAATAATAAGAAGAAGAAGAAGAAAATACATACACACTGAAGACATCCAAATTAACTGAAACAATCACAAACAACATCCTATAAATCCTTTATTACATTTTTAAAATGGGTCAGGGACACCAGATTGTTTAACTGGAGTTTGATATACACTTTGTTACTTATATAGGGGGCAAAATAACTAAATGCAGACCTACCCAGCTCTGTTGAGACTGATGCGGTCTTTAATGTAATCCACCTTTGGGATCTTGTTAAGATATTTGTATGTCTAATAAAAAGCAAAGATATGTAAGGAGGTTATTTTAAAACAAGTGCTTTGTAAATATAAAGAAAAGCATGTTTATCACGTCTCACAGCAAGAAAGGTCCAACCCACATGTTGGTATAAAATACAGTGGTGAGTTTTATAGCTATCACCAAAGCTAAAACTGATTTGCACAATGGTTTATAGCATCCAGAGGTTTTAATGTGGCATCTAGGATGGACATAAAAGTGGCCTGAATAATTTGTCTTCTGTGAGGAGAGAACAAACAAGCCCTGTTTCTATAAAGGAACCCTATCTTGAATTTGAGCTTTTTACCAAGTTCAGTAACATGCTTTTTAAAAGAAAGCCTATCAACTAACCATATACCTAGATATTTATATATGGAGATCTGTTAAATTTGAGTACTGTCCAGGCTAGTAAGTACAAACGTATTTCTTATGGTGAATTATAACTTAGAAAAAAACATAAAAATAGCTTTCTTAGGATTTAAAACCAGTTTAGGTCTTAAAAGAAATCTCTGTAAAATCTTAAGAATCCAGCTTCACTAAAGCTTGCTCGGCTAATGGGGCAATAGCGTCCAACACTGTGTCATCTACATAAAAATGGATTTGACAATTTCTGATACATCACTAGTATTGTTGATATAAAGTGAAAACAACAATGGACCAATAATTAATCTTTGAGGCACCCCTCTTAGTAACGCTAATGGCTTTCACTTAGACATACTGTGGCTATGAGCTGTGCTTATCCACCACTTTACATGGAACTGTAATAACCTGTGTTTGTATTTTAGGTGTCAGAGGTGAGCTATCTGGATGAGGAGATTGTATGTCTCCACACTGAGATTGTTGAACTGCAGCGGAGTCCGTTTGCCAGGAAACAAGCTGACATCATGGAACAATTGTATGTCTCGCATGATTCTCCAAGTTCTAACAAATAGAATTTCCAAGAAAATGTACCAGGTATTTTATAAGAGTACACTGCTTGTGTGTGTGTTTCAGGGAGAAGAAAGCAATTGAACTCTACAAACAGCTGAAGGCTAAATGCAAGAGTGAGTAGAAAATAAACAAGATGTTTAGTGTTTGTGTGGGCATTCTGATTAGATACCGGTTCTGTTCTGTTGTGTGTGCGTGTGTGCGCACGCGCATTCTCATTGAATGTGTTTTTTGGAGTGTGTATCTGAATTTGCGTATGTGTTTGTTTAGGCCCGGACCCCCCTCATGGCTACAGTGACAGTTCTGAGATGGTCAGGACCATCATTCAGACGGTGCAGAACCAAGACCGAATTTTAAGAGACCTTTACACACACCTCAGGTACACTACACACACACCCACTCTCAGATGTATCAAATCAACAATACGTTTCTGAAACTTAGCAAATAGCATTTCATTTGATAGGCTACTTTTTTCCTCTTCCCATATAATTTGGGAACTTATCGAGTAAACCTAGCTACATATGATGCAGTCGCTTCTAGGGAAATATCCCAGCATTTAAAAGCTATAAACAGCAGCCAGCTAGCAAAATGTGAATCTGTTCCCCAGCTACACTGAACTTACTGTTATCCAAAGTTAACATTGGGATAGATCAAATGGGTGCCACAGTGAAACATGCATGTTTTCATTTAATCAAGTAGACATGCATTGAAAGTAGGGATGCACTGTCAGGGGGTGATCCCTAACAGGTTAATGCTACATAATATACATTTTGCATCTACCCATTGTGCTATCAAACTTAATAGAGACATGGGACACGTGTATGAGCTCCGAATGTCTGTAGTAAATCTAATTGCAGTTTTCCGTTCAGGAGGGCCATTTCAGACCCATTGCGTCAGCTAGGCTGGTGGATACCCATGGTTTAGCAGCCACCATATTATTCATCCAACAGTGTTTCACATTTGAGGTGCTAAAGTTTTCTAACATTTAACTTATAACACAATATTGGTAGCCTGGAAAAATCCAGACCCAAATCCTGAACGATTAAGGGTCTGGGTTCGAGTAATGTAAATGACTCAACTTGAGGGGCGGCACCAAGCGTGCATTTGAAAATCTCACTGTATGCAATTAGCCTTTCGCCGAGCCCCGCCCCCCTTAGTTAATGTTGCTACGTCCGACAAACAAATGGTCAAAAACCCGACCAGTGCAACAGATTGCCATAACGGAAAAGGTATACCGTGCGTGTCAGTTACCTTTTGTGGAGCATTACCTCCGCGATATCCTCAAGATCGAGGCAATAGTGGTTACAGTATATAGTGGAGGTATATATTCAAAATATAAAAATACTCAATGAAGGAGACACGACTACTATCGAGGCTAATGCTTACCGGTCTCAAGCTAAATCTGAGAACCACCATGAACTGTACCTCAAAATGCAATCAGCACAGCCTTGTGGACCAGTCATGCTCTTGGGTAGGTTATCCGTTCATAAAATGCTACATGAAAGATAAAAACAAAATTAAAGTTGCTTGTTGGGGCGCTATGTTCAACTTTGTTGTAAACTGACGAAAAATAAAGTTGGGGAGCTCAAAGACCCAACACAACAGCAGCAAACCTAGCGTTAGCTAACATGTTAACTAATGTTGGTTAAAGCTAAAGGGCTCGTTAAATTTAGCTTAGAGAGTAGGTTAACATTCTGGAAATGATATCCATGGTAATCATAACTTTGGTCCCAGTTGTGTTCTTGCCTCTAGTTAGTAGATCTAGACAACACGGTAACTAGTTAGCCTTACCTTTGAGCAGACGTATTTATGCTTCGTAATGTTAGACACATTTAACTGGGAGTGGAGCCGTCCACACTGTTTTATCCATTGTAGGCACCGCTCACGTTGTGTTATCG
>JACXGM010021853.1:0-17035 GCA_016801145.1 Umbra pygmaea | reverse complement strand
CTCAACCATATAACGAAGAACTATGTGAAATCAGACCAGACTTCCCTGACCATCCTGTGTGGTGTGTCAGAGAGTCCCATGTACATGAGGATTGCATTTATTACACATTAAACCTGTGCTGAGAACTTAACCATTTGTCAGCGAGTTTATCTCTTTACCAATCAACGAACACGTGTGGTTCTGGTCAAACCACTAACAGCATGTTTTCAGAAAATATAGTATTTCAGCTTAACATGTTTCCTTAATATCTGATGAGACATTGGCGTAATTTTATTTATTTATTACAGTACATGTATTACATATAGCACCTTTAATTTATAGGCTCCCGATCTGAACACAAGGAGTCGCTGGAGAGCTACGTGGCAGAAAAGATAATCTGACTTTTTTACCCCAAATCCTGGGGAACTGCCGCATGCAATTTTGTGCTGCCTTGTGCAGGAGGCCTGGGGAAAATCACAGAACCCATGGTCAGGCTTGAACCAATGACCATTATGACGTAGACTGTCCTGCAATGCGCCAACTTAGCCCACTATGCCACATCTGGCTTTTCTAGTTTCTACTAGTGTGCTTTTTTCCCTACTGAAGACCACAAAAAACATTTTTGAATTTTATTCATACATTTGTTTTAAATTCAATTTACTGCACTAAATACATAGCTCACAGGCAGTTTTGTGACCGGCCGGCTGTAAACCTGACTAGGTATGGTAAAGAGCTAACTAGGCTGATGCAGCCTGTATATTGTTTGCATATAATGTGTGATGATTTAAACGTAATGTGATGATTTAAACGTAAAATAAAGACCTATTATGACAAAATATTGTTCAATCTGGAGCTAAGTAAGCTATATAGTTGGCTAAATAGTAAAACCAATGTAATATACAAATGTATGGGTGATAGAATATTGTTAAATCTGGAGCTAAGTAGATTATATAGCTCCCGCATGATTTCGTAACTGGCTGTATACCTGACTAGGTACAGCAAATAGCTATCTATGCCAGTTGACATGATGCAGCCTGTATATTGTTTGTGTATAGTGTGTGATGATTCAAACGTAAAATTAGAAAAGTTGACTGAGATCAGGTTCTCATTTGCAGCAACAACCTGGGAAATGTAGAATTACATTTTACAGAAAATTATTAACAAGCAAAGCAGAAAGCAATGCAATCACATAAAACAAACACAGTTTAAAGTAACCTAATATCACCTGTTCCTCCAACATAAAAGTACATTGTAACTCATTCCAAATGTGAGGCGCGAAAAAAGGGCAAAGTAAAAGCTGTTCTACCCAAATTCAGTGGGATCTTAGGGATCTCCATTTCCAGTGAAAGCCATCCCTGAGCTTTGGTCTGCTAGCCAGTCAATCTAAGAGTTAAAAATGAATTAATATCAGGTGGTAGTTTGTGCAAAGGAGCTTTATAAACAAAAGGTGCAGCATGAATGGGTTTTAACACAGAAGCAGGGGCATGCATATAGATTGTGTCTCCATAATCAATGATGGGTAGAAAAGTGGCTTCAACAATTTGTTTTCTATTGTTTACTGTCAGACTTGTTCCTATAAAAGAAACCCAATTTTAGGATTGGCTCCCGATTGTCAAATTCTCCCTAAAAACATACCCAAAGTTTACCTCTTGTTAGACTGGACCTGAGGCAAGGACAAACATATGGTTGATATTTTTTAAAGAAAAGACTTTAAAATTCCAAAATAGAAGACTATACGTGCAAAGTAATGCATTCTTAGTCAGAAGTAGCATTCAATATATCCTTAAAGCCTTGACAACACATAGGCCTAGCTTACTGAAAAAAAGTGCATCTTACATGTAGGGACTATTACGGGGGCCAATATTCCATTTAGAATCGGAATGGTCCTGGCATGTAACTGTGCTCACTGACCCATCAACAACAATCAATGAAGACATAACAAGTTTCAAGTTTGTATTTATTTATGTAACACATTTAAAAACAGCAAACAAGGCTGACCAAATTGCTGAACAATAGAAAAGACAAAGAACAAGGACAAACCAAACATTTAGGACAGAAGCTCACAGTGAATTAAAAGCTAAGGAAAAAAAGTAGGTATTAAGAGAGGATTTAAAAACAGTTAGAGATTGAGCATCTCTGATGTAGACCGGAAGGCTTTTCCACAGCCTAGGGCCAGCAGTTCCAAAGGCTCTGTCCCCTCTATTTTTTAACCGTGATTTGGGGACAGACAAAAGTCTCTGATCACCAGACCTCAGGTGTTGTGTGGGATTGTGTGGACAGAGTAGCTCAGACAAATAGCTCGGTGCCAGATTATTTACCGATTTAAAAACAAAGAGAATCATTTTAAACTCAATTCTAAAATGCACTGGTGATTTAAGGATAGGTGTTACATGGTCAAATTTACGTTTTCTTTTAAAGAACTTTGCCGCAGCATTCTGTACTAATTGGAGACGGGCAATATAGTGTTTAGGTATGCCAAAATAAAGAGAAATGCAGTAATCCAGCCACGAAGTAATGAGCGCATGGACAGCAATCTCTAAGGTTTTCTCAGAAAGGGAAGATTTGATCTTAGAGAGAAGACGTAGTTGGAAAAAACAAGAACTAATCACTGCATTTATTTGTTTTTCAAATTTGAGGTTCTGATCCCAGAGAACACCCAAGTTCTTAATGCAAGATGAAGTTGGACAAAGATAGTCCAGATCAATGTTAATGCTATTATAGTTGTCTTGGGGGCCAAAGACTATAACCTCTGTTTTGGATTCATTCAAAAATAAGGAATTTTGAGAAAATACAGGGAAAAGATAATGGATGCAAGAATAGACCCCTGTAGCACTCCACAGGAGAGTTGGGCTGGCGTGGAAGAAAAATTACCCAGTTTGACAGCAAAACTTCTATTTGTTAGAAAAGATCTAAACCAGCTGAGGACAGTTTCCTGAATGCCCACAGAATATTCTAGTCGGAATAAGAGTTTTATGATCAATTGTGTCAAAAGCAGAGGTTAAGTCTAACAATATTAACTACTTGGGGAGCACCATCCCGGCGCCGGGAGATTATTGAAAAAACGTCGGGTTCACAAGTCCAAACAATCACAGTTCAAATGTCCTATTTCTAGGTTATATATACATGTTATATATCTACAGAAAGCTTAAGACACTCAGGAATGTAGCAAATGTCACCATTCTACAGTAGCTATAACAAAAATAATAATTTCCCCTCATAATGTTAGCTACGTGCCTTGTACACATGTGCCTCAAATTAAATGGAAATTTAAAACTAGAAACAAGGCTAACACCGTCATTTATTGAAATATATATACATGTCTTATATGTCCTTAAAGCTTAGAATCTTGGGATTCTAGCAAATATATTGGTTTTAGTGTAGCTATAAAATTCACAACGTTACGACTACTTAATGTCAGCTTTTTTTCACTTCATAGTAAATACATTAAAGGTACAATACGTAATATCAATCAAAACAATAACAAAATACATACTTTGCATTAAAAGCAAACATCACTATACATATATTATATATATTTCTAAGTTGTGTACTTACATTATCCTAAATGTTTCCACTAACTTTCAAATCCAGAGAAATTTGTAATATAATTCGAAGACACTGGACGTTTCATTTTGTTGCCCGTAAACGGCGTCATATAATCTGTGACTGATCTAGTTGTTAAAAGATCCAGGGAGCCGCCAAACATAACGTGAATAAAGTTATAATTTTTTAATGTTGAGGTTCTAGCAAATATCTCTGTTTTAAAATAGCTATGAAAACTACATAATTATTAATCATAATGTGAAGTAAACAGCCAGTACCAAAAGTTGTTAGCATGTTTACTCAACTAGCCGTTTTTGTGCCTAAAATTAAATTGAATGGCAAAAGGAAAACACGGCTAGCACTCTAATTTTTTAGGTTATATATACAAGTCTTTTATCACCTTGAAGCTTAGAATGTTGGGGTTCTAGTAGAAATCTCGGTCTTAGTGTAGCTGTAAAATTCACAACGTTATGGCTGCGAGTTTCAACTGCACATATCGCAAACGGTAATGTTTTTTTCTTCAAAAAAAAGTTGAAATGCCAACTAGAAACACAACTACCACGCTCATTTTTTAGGATATATATAAAAGTCTTATATGTTCTTAAAGCTTAGAATCTTGGGATTCTAGCAAATGTCTCGGTTTTAGTGTAGCTATAAAATTCACAACGTTAGACTACTTAATGACAGGTACGCTTCTTGAAAACAATTACATTTTACTTGTTAGCACACGTCACTTATGCTAACCTTTTAGTACAAAATATTTTACTTACGGTCATAAAATCCTTCTTTTTGGTCAAAGGGTCCCAGTAAGAACTTAAAGCATAGTTTTCCCAGGTAAAATCCATCTTGAATATAAAAATTGCATTTAATTGTATTTTCCCTGCACTTCTGAACAAAAGACGGATGTGAAAAGTGTCCAAAAGCTTAGCAATTTCGGCATATACGTCATCCTTATGAAACAGATATCTTAAAATGTGCAAGATTAACAATTTTAACTGAACTGACAGAGATCATTTAGGAAAGAAATGTGTTGTTCGTCTCAGGACCCGGATGTAAACGGTGCATTTTTTCTAAAAATATAGTTTCACAAACAAAGCTATAGCTCATTGGCTGTTTACTCAATCACTACAAAATGTTAGACTTACGTGGCCAGCCCCTTACCAACATGATTTGAATTGGATCCAGTATCCTATCTTAATAAATAAGTTTGTAGGGTTCTTTCAAAAAGGATGTAGAAAAATAAAAACAGAAAATAATTATGCATTTTCTTTATTTCATCTTTTGCCATATTCACTGTTTATATTTGTTTAAAATTAATTTTACATATCCAAAAAGTATTTTCTTTAAAAAAATATCAACCATATGTTTATACTTGCCTCAGGTCCAGTGTAACAAGAGTTTAACTTTGGGTATGTTTTTTTAGGCATAATTTGACAATTAGGGGGCGAGCCTTAAGAGGTTAATATCACAGAGTCACCAGCGTCAGTGACAAACAATGTCATTGGAAACCCTTAATAAAGCATACTCGGTGCTGTGTAGAGGCTTGAAACCAGACTGGAAAGTTTCAAGAATTTGGTTTGAGCTAAGAAAAGACTGGAGTTGATTGAGGACCGTTTTCTTTAATGCTTTTGTAATAAAAGGAAGGATCGAAATAGGTCGAGAATTATTAAAATCCCTATCATCGAGTGAAGGTTTCTTTAGAAGAGGTGTAACAGTAGCTTGTTTTAGTATATCAGGGATAGTCCCTGTGCACAAGCATTTATTCAGAAAGGACACTAAACATATTCCAAACATATTCAAAAATTTTGTTTCAACACAAATACAATACAGCACAACACATAATAACCTTATAATACAAACACACACTACAAATATACAAAACAATGTTCAACCTGTCCCCCCACACCCCAAACCACAGTTGAAATACGAAAGCTCAACATCACACCTCAGTAACATCAGCATAAGACCAATTAATAACAGAAAAGCATCAAATTCTCAAAGAGAAGAAAAGTCAATAACATGCACAGGTTATTTTAAGATAAGAAAATAAAGATAGCCTAAAGCGATTAAGGCAAGTAATAGATCTCAAAAGAAACAGGAAGCTAATCCAGTCAAAAGGGGCTTTATACTGAAATGACCTACGTCCGACCTCACAAAAATATTTCAGAACAAAACAGGATATTGCGTATGTCTAAGTGAATAAGAAGATATATATGGAATCAAAGATTGATTCAAATAAAAAGGACAAGCAAAATAAACACATTTGAAAATATATAACAAACATCAGTCATGGCTTTGACAACAGGCGTTCTGTGCTTGCAAGCGTCTATGGTACGCTCCTCCCCCATGACTGATGGACGGTTGAAGCTCTCATCAAACTTTTGACAGCTGCAACAGAGTGAAGCATACATGAACCAATAGGAATGCATGATGGGATGGAGCGTATATGAACCAATAGGAACGCACAATGGGGAGGAGCATACAACGGACCAATAGGAATGCACAAGAGCAGAGGTGGTAAAAGTACTGAGTAAAAGTATTTTCCTGAAGTGATCTTGAGTTCACAAGTTTTGGGAAGTCCCTACTGAAGACCAAAATGAGCAGGTAAAGGGAGTTAATATCTTAACAGTTACCTATGAAAGAAATAGAAAGAGTAAAGAAAGCATCAATCATGGCTTTAGTAAGATATGAACTCCCTTTACCTTTATGTTACATTGATCTACTGGGGGGACAATACTTTTTTTTCCCCAGGACTAGGGGGTCGTGTCCCCCTTGAGATTTCCTCCTATGTCTTATGCATTCTGTGGTCAAAAGCAGGGAATTGGAAGCTATGCATTTTCTTTCCCCTTGCTTGATAATCTTATTTGGCCTGCTATAAGTGACCTTTAAATGTGTTGAAATGCATTGATCGGTCACCAACATGGCTTATGTTTGTGCTTTTTCTCTGGAGACACAGCAACAAATACTCATCTGATACTGCTGCTGACACAGACTTAAATATGTAGGCACTCCAAACAACACTCCAAATTCTCCATCCTTTAAAAGTGTGCTCGTCTGTGGACCAGTCTCTGAAGTGAGTATCTCCTTTCTACCAGTGAACCCTTATTAGTCCCCAGGCACCCAATATTGCATAACCTCTCCAATTAGGATTGGTTGGTTAAAATCCCAGTCAAGTTTTTGTTAGGCCTTATGTTAAATAAAAATACAACATCAAATGCTGATAAAGATACTTGTTTTTCATGAATTCAAAAACAACCCATTAATGCCTGCAGTGGTAGCATGGAGTTTTGACTATTATTAAATGTTACTTTGTTTGGGAGAATGGATAAGCATGATACAGCCTTTGATATCTGTAATGGTGGAACAGAATGGAGTCACAAATAAGGTCACAGTCTTTTCTTTTAATGACGAAACTGCTCAATAACAGGGGGGAATTCCATAAAACTAGTTTAGAAAACCAGCCAGGCTTATTTTGGTTAGTCAGGCTTATTTTCAGTGACTTCCGTTCCATAAAGCTAACTGAAAATAGTTCAAACTCAGTTACCCTGGCAACTTATGCTGGGAAACTAACCTGGTCCAGGGCAGGCTAATTGTCAGGCTAAGCCTAGATTGATGCGTAACCAGAATACCGTTAACACTGACCTGTGCTTGGAATGTGATGATATTACATCAGACTCTCTGGCATGCTGCCATTTCATATCATGTAACCATTATCAGTCCAAAAATTAAAGCAAATGCACTTTAATAATAAATGTAATACATTTGAACATACAAAAAGTGTAACAAATGCAAAAAACTGAAGTTACATTTGTTTAGTTGGTGTGATCGTTGTAATGAATACATTTTAATGTCTACAAATAGGGAGCTCAACCCATATGTGTCGGACGCATAATCATGGCGTGTCCTTTTATTTGTAAGGTGAGGTATCGATAATCATATGCAGGATATTTCAAAGAGAATGTACTTTCAGGGACAGGGCAAACCCATTGGCTTTTTCTGACAACTACCTGCTTGAGCGGTATGGATTCGATGGAAGGGACAGCATATATTTGTAGATGACATTGTAGTTTCATGTGCTGTACTTGCTACATAAAATTGCCTGTCTGAGGAGAGGCAACCAAGTATGGCTGTAGATGAAGACTGGGGTATTGAAGAAATTTTCGAGGACAATGAAACAGGAAGGGTGACCATGGTCGTCTTTTCACCGGACATGTCCTCTTTGATGACCGTTGTTTTAGCTACACTGTATTGTAGCTAAAACAACGCAGATTTTTTTTCAGAATAACAGCGCTCATTCCAATGCATGAAATAATCGTTGTAAATTCATTTTAAAGCTAGTGAATTATAATCAAATCATGTTGTGTGTTTAAGGAACTATTAAAATAGTTTGATAGGAAAAAAAGATTAATGTTTTTAATAACGATTGTTAAAGATATGCAGTACACTAAATGTGAAAATATTGTCTCATTTAAACTAAACTATTCCTTGTGCCGAAACCTGTGCTATGGATACATGTTCAATAGGATTTGTTTAATCCAAATATAATCTCAAACCCTCGAATACTTGAGGCAGTATAGCCAACAAAATTTTATTTGATATAATTCACTATCTTTAAAATGAATTTACAACCATTATTTCATGCAATGGAATGAGCGCCATTATTATGAAACAACATATTTATTTTTTCTTCACTTAAATTGCTGCTGTCAAAGTTAGTCATTATTCTCTCACACAC
This sequence comes from Umbra pygmaea, assembly GCA_016801145.1. Taxonomy (NCBI): domain Eukaryota; kingdom Metazoa; phylum Chordata; class Actinopteri; order Esociformes; family Umbridae; genus Umbra; species Umbra pygmaea. The sequence goes on along the minus strand of JACXGM010021853.1, from coordinate 8,778 downwards.
AAACACACACGTCAATGTATTGTGACAAATATTGTATTTGACTTTCATGTATTATAGTAATGTACATGGCGGCGCACCATGGATTGCCTACTGGGAAGTAGTTGCTACACATTTAAACGATCAGCAATTTCTTGCCAGCCTTTCTCTTTTGTTTGATTAATTGCGGCGGTATTCCTTTTTTGGTAATCATATGTTTCGAAAAGCAAACGCTGCTCAGTCGCGGTAAACATCGCTGCTCTTTCTTTCCCCTTATTTGCCATGGTAAATTGATGAATCTATGCTCCACCATCAAGGCTCCTTAAGAATGGCGTGCACGCGCTATTAGCTAGACTATTTGAACCTAGTTTGAATTAGTGAGATCACATGAGCTTCAACTTACAGTTATGGAACCGATTTGAGCGCAGATGCCTAGTTTGGTTCATTCAAGTCTCGTTTAGGACTTTAATCTTCGCTTTTCTAAGCGACCTTTATGGAATACCCCCCAGGTAACGTAGGTTGAGAGTTGGCAAAATAAGGGACCAAAGTAACAAAGTAACTTGCCCAAAAAGGCTTGTAGTAATACATGGCACGCAGGCCTGAAAAAGTGGCAGCACATATACAGGTTAATAAGAACAGACAATGAAACATGGAGAGAGAGGGTGTCACAAGGCAGTAGTAAAATTTAGAGGCTGGATGAAGGAGGTCCTTTAATTCCCATATCTGGCCAAGTGAACTGAATAACTTGTCTTAGAAATAGAATAGCAAAACAAGAAAACTACCACAGAGGACCACAAAGTAACATGTAACTCACCACAATACCTGACAATGAACTAAACTAGCACAGTGTTTATATACTCAGATAATGAATAACACAAAACAGGTGTGTGTAATCATTAACTAGGGCCTGAATGCTGTGGAGAAGTGGAGGACCTTTGAGAACGTTGATTAACAGGGGACGCTGGGACCGGTGTGACAGAGGGACATATACTGTACATATGGGTGTGATGGTCAGGTGTCCCACATATTCTTTTGCCAAAGAAGGTGTGTCATTATTATAAAACATATTCTGTTTTTTGTTGTTTACAATGGTTTCACTCTTCATTTGTATAAGAATTCTGATGGCAGTATACACGTCTTTGAAAAACAATCCACAATAATCATACAACAACAGCATATACCTTTACAATTTATTTATATAGACACCAAGATTGATTTACAATCAGTCCATTTACATAAGATAGCTCAAACAAGTAACTTCGACTTTTTTTCTGCTGCTCATTTGGCATGGAGTGGATGAAGTGTCTTTCATATACGCACCTAAGCATTTGTTTTTCTTTTGTCAAAAAGGGTAATGCATAATTCATGTTAGTTAAATGCAATTCAAGTGTTTCTCATACAGTGCTGTGTCCAGGGTGTAGCCGAGGGTGGCTTACTGCTCCACCAGGAAACTGATTGGCAATTCTGATATTGTCAGATCAAACTGGTTGTCAATCAATTTGATCCACTCAATGAATCAGAACCAGCCCATTATACTGTTGGAGCTGATATAATATCAGCATTACAATTTCCTGAAGTAGCATTCAGTGAATGGAAATTAATTACAATATCAGTCAGAGGCATCTTTACCACCACCCTCTGCACAGCCCACAACAGGAAGTTCTGGGTATTAGGGAAAACAAAACAAAATGTTTTTCAGAAATTAGTTTTGCTTTTTAGTAACTAGTGAGACAAATGTGGTATCAGAGCGAAATAGAATTATGGAGCCCAAGACACTGATTACTAAACTTTCAAAGCAAGTATTTAAGGAAAAACAAATGAAAATGATGTGTAACATGCTGCCATGCCTCCCTACTGCAAATTGTAAATGATGGTGAATGTATCATAATACTTACATGTGGTACGTACAAAATTCAAAGTCTATAGAGTCTATAGAATATAGGGCTGTCTGGATGTAGGCATATGAGTTTTGAATTAGGTGTAGTGCAGCTAGCAGTTTGGAGGTTGCTTGGTGTGGTGAGCTTAGTCGTGTTATTCTCTGTGGGACTAGTCCCCCCAATAAATGTTTATACTATCTCCTATGGTCACTATGAACTGTTGTACCAGTCGATATAGGCACTGCAACTCCAAGTTGATTGTCCCCCTGGGACACTATGGACTGTTGTTCCAAGTTCACCACAGGCGTATGTTTCCACATTAAACTACTATTTCTCAGTTATAGGAACATGGTATAACAAAGAAAATAGTATTTGTCATTTACTTTCCACCCACCATTTGTCCATCACTGTGGTGATAGCAACACCAGCACTAGGCATTGGGTGGATTTATAGCATTTAAAGTCCTATAAAGCAATTATAGATCACCATATGACATTAAAAACTATTGCACTGTGCAATGGGTCAAATAAGTCACCCATTTCATATGAAAACTCATGTTGTCATGATCTAGTGAGGAACAGTACAAAGCAGGAGGACAGTTCAGGTGATAATAAAGATTTACTATAGGCCAAGCAATAGAAAACAACAAACAGGAAACTAGAATGGCTTGTGTTTTTGAGAAACTGCAATGGAATTGGGTTGCAGCAGTGGTGTTTGATGGAAATGAATTAATAATAAAGGGGTACTTATGTTTCAAAACTACAAGCCTAAAGGCAGCATGCTGTTATCCAGGGTTTGAAATTACTTAGGGCTCTTGGTTGGACCTTTAAAATGTCATTATAAAATATTCTGAAAACTACCTTGCTACACTATATACTGTAGCCCAAATTCTGAGGAAACTCCTACTAATGGTGGAGGAGGGACAATTGTCTTGGGCTGTTTTTCACGGTTTGAGTTAGACCCAGTAGTGTAGTGGTGCCTGAAGATCAAAAAGGTTATGGCATCTTATAGATTTATAGGAATTACATTCCTGACATGACAAGGTGAATAACAGGTAATTTAGTTCTTGAACAAGGCAATTAAGTGCCCCAAGGTTACTTATTATAGCAGCACCAAGGGGTGTGTTCAAATGCAAAATTGGACAATAGGAAATTGGAAAAACGATTCCTGGTCTGATGAGTATCAATTTCTGCCACAAGATTTAAATGGTAGGGTCAGAGTTTGGCCTGAACAACTTGAAAGCATGGATCCATCCTGCCTATTGAAGGTTAGTGTATGCCACAAAGAATTTAGTTAGTTCTGAAGGCAAAGGGCGGTCCAACCCGGTACTAGGAAGGTGTACCTAATGAAGTGGCTGGTGAATGTATATCAACTGTTTTTGTGCAATTTCCTGTAATGTAGAATTAAGTCACATGCATAGCTTTGTCATATGGAAAACAACAGATTGTAGACCAGTAGTCTATACACCATAGAAAAAAAATGTACACTGCGAACCATAATACATTACACTATACAGGTCCAGAGGGCTATTCTGTATTATAAACAGGATTGGCTGATGGTATTATGAGACCGTATACCACAGGCATGACATCACATCTAACTGTACTGCTCTATTCACATTGGAAACTGGTTTATGAATGCTAGAAACTGCAATGTGATTGTGTTGCAGCAGCTGTGAGTGATGCAAAGCACACCAGTATGTCAATTAATACATGTTATTTACACATCCATACAATCAGCTTAATTCACACTTCCTTCAATACCATTTACACTTGATTTACAAATGCTTAGTAATTTAGCTATGTATCGGTAGACAATGTTTCTCAACAAACTCCCTTCTACTCCCTTCCTACACTACGAAGAAAGTTCAACATGCCCTGGATTTCTTTTCATTACCTGGCTTCTCTGAACCTAACATTTGTGATCTAGTTAAGAGATGTCCCAAAGGTGGTTATCAATTTGTTGCTTAATGCTGATTGTGTACAACAATTTTATTTATAATATTCTTTCATTTGCAACCCTAACAGTGTTAAATTGTCATGGGAGCAAATAAAAAATGTACAGGATGTGTAAATTAATCAATGTCAAAATACTTGGTTGTTCAATAAGTTCTGTAGGAGTAAATAGTAAATGTATGTACTGTCTCTACAGTGAAAGGGTATACATTAATGTTGGTCTGTATCAAACAGACCATACATTAAAATACTTGTCACAAACAAAAGCAACACTATGCATAAAGTATGTGGAACTGTAAGTGCAATATTTCGATGTATTGCACTGCACTGGCACATACGGCTCACCTGACAAAGACACGTCACTCCCTCTGCTGAGAATCTATATACTTCATAAAGATTCTCATCAGAGAAAGCCAATGGCGACTCCCATAATGGTGACCCATTTTTCTATTGAGAATTGATTGGTCAGTAGGCGGTGCTTTGTTCGGGTTAATCAGTTATCTCGACTATAACCTGCTCCGGAGCAGGTCAGGTTCACAGCATAAGTTGCCATGGCGATGTAACCCGGTAACGGGTGACCAAACGTTGTGGTACTAAAAACCCAGGGTTAAACCTGAAGTGACCTCGCTAACCCAAATCTTGCTTTGTGGTATAGGCCCCAGGTGTGACAGGCTTTAATCCTTTAGACCCCAATATAATTCTAGAATGAATACCATCTTTATTCAATACTCCTGGGTAACTTCCATCATTCAGTACAGAATGTAAAACAATTACTCATTGTTCATCACTAATGTCTTCACTTTTCTCCACCTTTTATCAAGTATACATAAAGTTATGTTGTTTTTAAACCAACAACAATCCTTTTTTTTAAAAACCACATAGCTAAATGTGTAAAAAAAAGCCAAACATTCAACATTTAAAATGCAGAAATGCTGTGTATTGTAATACAGTAATTATATGTGAAATGTTAAAGTGTTTAGGAACAACTAATCAAAGCAACAAAAGATATCTAATACAAAGAGGTAAAAAAGTCAGTGCATGTGATTTATTAAAGTACAAAATGATTTAATTGGGAGTAGTTTCATAAAATAGTAAACACAATATAAATCAATAGTATTTTGGCCATCACATTTTTCAAATAGGTAAACAAGGAAGTTAAATGATTGATATGGTATGAGCCAGAGAGACTTGTGCTGGTAAAAAGTTATATTTAATCTGCAACTGTAAATTGAAATTAAAAATGTAGCTCTCTGAAAGTAACGTGCCATGTGCCATACAATAACCTATTTAATTTAGCAATTTATCATATAAGTTGAGGCACATTACTCAGTCTCCACTCTCTGCTCATATCTCTAGGTTAGCTCTCTCACCCAAACGAGGGAGCATCACCTCGGCGCATAGCTTTAATGTCGGGAGCTGTATGCATTAAGTACAGGTCGATGTAACTTTAGCTACACATGCAGCAGTTTGTGTACATTACTCATTGAGCAAATAAGACTATGGCGGGACAAAAATTTGCCTTGGAGCAGGAGCATTGATAAGAGGACTCATTAACGTCAAAGGCGTACAATATCGATGGTTCCTAAAACGTAGAACCCAGAGCCGTATATAAAGATGGCTTTATATATGGCTCTGTTAGAACCGGTTCTCGAGTGGAACCCGTTTTCAATCCCCATCCGAGGCAGGTTGCTAACATTAGCTAGCCAAATTTGCTAAACATCACTCTTACACATAGCTTACCTGGCTTTGTGCTTCCTTTCTAAGTGACGATAAAAGTTTGAAGTAGTCCCCACTCCCGTATTTACAAGACGCTGTATGCTTTCTTCTGGATGTTGTTTTACAAATATATTCTTTATGATTTTTGTAGCCGAATTGTATTACTGTAGATTTTGCAGACATTCTCCCGCTCCCAGACAACCACAGCTCACTTTCTTGGGAGTGCGAGTGAAAGGGGGCGAGGATGGGTGACAGCGGTAACAAAAATACATAATTAGCAATGACCAATGAATCAGTATGTTTTTCATCCAATAAAAGCAAGGATGTTAACAAAAAATTGACAATATACTGGCAAAAATATCAAAGTGATATTTCCACAGTTATGGTCTTGACTGGTCTTGAAAAAAAGTCCCGAGTCCTCAATGTCCAAGACCGAGGCAAGACCGAGTACAAATGCGGTCGAGTCCGAGGTGAGACTGAGACCATAAAAACAAGACCGGTCTCGAGTACTACAACACTAATTGAGACTAACACAATGTTGACCTCTAAATTTTTAGATACTCCCCATCAAAAACAAAGTGAAAAACAAACTATACTACCACATTTCTCAATCAAAATGTCCTAATATATGATATTTATACACATTGTTTGCATATATTTACATATAGACTATCACTTATCTATCCCTCCAATCAACTTTAGATACTCCTTCCCTTGTCCTCTACCTACCACTGAACTCTGACTCTCCACATCACTTCCAAACGAATAATTGCAAGAGAGAAAGAGAGACTGGGTAAGGGATGAAAGTAGGATACATGTGGTCAGAATAATCATAATCTCTTGTCTTACAGTTACATGTCTCCCTTTAAAACATATACCCAATTACAAACACACACCATTATGAAGCTATAAAGCACATAGAATCAATTAAAATTCCTTTATTCAATCATACATAGGTTAATTGTCTGCTTACATTTTTTATTGATTATCAGATAGGATAGGACCAATTAGGCTCTACATGGCAAACAAACTAAGACCCATGGTCTATAATTATTTGGAAAACATTTTTACAGATGTAACAAATCATCAACATGAAGTGATAATGTCTTGAGGAAATCACAATATTACAGCCTCCAATCATGTAGCTGTTAGCTGTCAAGCACATTACGTTTGAACGATATGATAAATGGTCATGCTGGCCAAGTTCGGTAAAGACACACTGCATATACAGTTACAATCAAAATTATTCACTCCCCATTGCAAATTGGGTATATTGTCAAAATGCACAGACTTTTAGCTGTTTGCAATGAAGAAATCAAACAAAAGCAATTGAAATAGCTCACCACAACGAAGGCATTAATTGGTTCCCCAAATCTAACAAAAAATGCAACTCAGAATGAATTCTCCAGTCTCAAAATGATTCAACCCCCTGAATAGGATCCCTCACAACAGCAGAAATATGCAAAACAGGTGTTGTCCCATGGGCAGCATTAGTTGCACCACCTGTGCTTGAGCTGGAACACATGAAATACCTGATCTGGCTAGGGTTCTGTTGAGTGTCATGTTTGACTGTGTGTGAGAGACATGGCTAAGCCATTTTCTTGTCATCCTGTATGCCGCTTAGTACCAATTCAGCATTGTAACCAGCCACAGGTTTTAAGTAATCTAATCATTTTTGTAATAAAGTGATTATTTTCGTGACAAAGCGATATAGCTTGGTAGTGGCTGTCCTATGTCAGTACACCGGTGGCTGGCTCGTTAGCCTAATTGTCTTACCTACCAATCACATTACACACCCTGGGTTTTCCACACATCATGGGTTGGGTTGTTTATCCATCTATCCCTAGACCCCTTTTTTTCATATTTTAAAATATCAAGTAATAGCCTACAGTTTTGACACCTTTATTACAAGCGGGTCTCTGAAAGAGGAATTACGGTAGTCTACCGTTCTACCAGCGAAATTAAGATGAAATACTTCTCTATGCAAACAGTTATTTGTATAAGACATACAAGTTGCCTGCTATTATTGTTCTGCCTATCATTTTATTTCTATTTTCTGTAAACTGTTGAGGCATATAGCCTACAATTGTTTTCCTATGGTTTGTTATTAGATTCTCCCGCTGTCGTTGAAACTGCGCAAACCATCCTCTGACCAGTTGTGGAAACATATTAATGGCAGCAACTACATACATGGAAGTCTGCCCGTATTCATAACGTTTCATTCCCAGACAATATTGCACATTCGGGCTTTTGATGGATGTATACAAATGTCTCCAGAAAAAACAATTCAAAGAAACATGCTTGCAATGCAAAACTGCACAGATGTTTGCTTGACTGCATAACCATAGTGTTGTCAGTACAGTGCGTCTATTGGCTGATTGATGCTGATTGTGGAGTCTGTATTACCTAAACATTTGAATTGCATGAAAAATGCATCACTAAAGCAGACTGGAAAATGAATGCCATTGAAATTAAATGACACTGTACATAAGTGTTCAGACCTTGTCATAAACAATCTAAATGATCAATTTAATAGGAACTACTTGGCGTACTATCATGGCAACATTAAGAGGAGTGTTGGAGGGTATGTTAATGTTAGATGATAAATGCACGCCTCGCAACCATTGTTTTTTCCCGCAAAAAATACTAAATAAAACATTAATTTTCACAAATAAAATGTTGGCAATTGATTTATAAGCACAATTAACACACTACAGACTGTGCGTTGCCACGGAATAACTGCAAATCCCCGCAGTGAAAGCCTTTCTACACTGCTGAGGTGTGTGGTTATTCCCTGAAAACGCACAGTCTGTTGTGTGTTAGTAGTTATATGTCACAGAGCTCACATCAATTCAAACTGGTTTCATACACATGACAATAAGTTCACTGTACTCAAGTGGTTTCCACAGTCACAGTATCTCAATCCAATCGAGCACCTTTGGGATGTTGTAGAATGGAGATTTGCATCATGGATGTGCAGCCAACAAATCTGCAGAAACTGTGTGATGCAATAATATCAATATGGACCAAAATGTTCCAAGCACCTTCATGAATCTTTAACCTCTTAAGGATCGGGGTCTGATTGTGAAATTCTGACAAAAAAACATACCCAAAGTTAACTTCTTGTTACACTGGACATGAAGCAAGCAGAAACATATGATTGATATTTTTGAAAAGGAAAGACTTTGAATTTCTTGGAAATCTATAATTTATTTAGAATAAATTTACACAGTGAATTTGTCACAAGATGAAAT
>JACXGM010021852.1:0-17034 GCA_016801145.1 Umbra pygmaea | reverse complement strand
AGCGGTAGCCTACTGGAGCGATATTGAGCAAGAGACCTCTGGGCCGACAGCACTCACATACTCTGCCCGGGGAACCTGATTCCTCGTCATGATTACTTTTGAAATCAAAACGTAAACTTGCAGGTAACTGAGTATTGCCCTTGGGTGGTAAAATGTTGAATTGCTGTTACAGCGAAATTAATTTAATTGCTTAAAAAACGTATACGCAACGCAACCTGCATTAGTTTAATCGATAACAATTTAACGTCATCGACGAAATTCTTAATGATCAATTGTCGATCGTCGATTAATCATGCCCATCCCTAATGTGAATGGTAACCCTGTCTTCTGCATTTGAATTCTAAACAGTGGACAGGGGTCATTCTTGTTTTGTGAAGAAATAATCTGTTCTTAGTTTTGCTTAGGTTATTGTTTTATGATTGACAGTGTGCTTGTTGGGTGACAACTGTTGCTAGAATTACGGAAGAATTAGTTGATTTGAGATATATGAATTATTTTGGTAGTTTTTGTGATTTTTTATGTGAAATTAACTGCTGTGCAACACTGAAAGCTGGTTAGTGGAACTGTGTGTAGAGTTTTGAAAAAGAAACCTGGGAAATGGGTCCTAGCGATTGCAAAAAACAACATAAAAAAAAGAAATGGGCAGTATACAACCTCATTCTTAAAACTTAACATTTACCTTATTTGGTCAAGACTCTGTATTTACTGTAGTCGTCTAATTACTAAGGATATTTTTTTTAATAGTGTTAGCATATACATGTAAGTTGTCTCTGTAAATAAAAAAATGAATGAAATATGTACAGTAGGAAATAACACAAGTAAAGCAATTAGATTATTTGCAGTTCCTATTTACCCCATCACAAAATGGGCTGGTGCATGAAACTCCCGGGCTGAAAATGTTTCCCACTCCGGCCCTGGGGCCATGTATCGCGAGATCTTGGCCAACAACCTCCTTCCCTCAGTAAGAGCATTAAAGATGGGTCGTGGCTGGGTCTTCCAGCATGACAATGACCCGAAACACACAGCCAGGGCAACTAAGGAGTGGCTCCATAAGAAGCATCTCAAGGTCCTGGAGTGGCCTAGCCAGTCTCCAAACCTGAACCCAATAGACAATCTTTTGAGGGAGCTGAAAGTCTGTATTGCCCAGCGACAGCCCCGAAACCTGAAGGATCTGGAGAAGGTCTGTATGGAGGAGTGGGCCAAAATCCCTGCTGCAGTGTGTGCAAACCTGGTCAAGAACTACAGGAAACGTATGATCTCTGTAAATGCAAACAAAGGTTTCTGTACCAAATATTGAGTTCTGCTTTTCTGATGTATCAAATACTTAGTTCATGCAATACAATCCAAATGCATTATTTAAAAATCATACAATGTAATTTTCTGGATTTTTGTTTCGGATTCCATCTCTCAGATTTGAAGTGTACCTATGATAAAAATGACAGACCTCTACATGCTTTGTAAGTAGGAAAACCTGCAAAATCAGCAGTTTATCAAATACCACTGTCCCTATCAATTGTAAAACCAGCTGTTTGTAATGGATGAGATTGGTGTTTCTGACTTTACATTTATAAAGTCTTCCATAAATTCCAGGTCTGCACCAACCCCACCAAAGTAGGGGGTTCCTTTCTGCAGGGTATGGGCAATAGGCATATGTATTGTGGTGCATTTTCAGCAACATGGCCATGATGATGTGTGTTCAGAAGGTTAAGCGGAGGCTCTGGAGAATAGGATGTTAAAAAGATCTGGACAGTAGGGTAACCTCAATGTGACCTGATGTCCGGTAAAGCCAGCCTAATTTCTGCCTGACAATCTACCAGATTCCAGGTCAAGCAGCTCAAAAACCCCACAAATCTGCTAGCAGTGCTTCCAGCTGTAAACCCAAAGGCTTTATGTCTCCATCCCCATGCAGAGGTAAAGGGACAGCATCTCTCTGGGGATACTGTGGCAAAGGTTGCTCCTGCCCCCTCCGCCATGTAATTTGTCTGACCTCATTCGTTTGATCGCAAGCAGTGATCTCATATAATCCAGATCTGCTCAAGTCCAAGACCGCAGACTTCTCTCTCTCCTGGTACAGTAAGCAAAAACAGGAAGAGACATGAACACATCACCACCCCAGGATCGGGAGAACATTCTACCAAGTAGGCAAAAAAACCAACATAAAACCACACACTAAAATCACGTCATCCAAACAAACCTTGGGTGTTCAAAGTGATCAGTGATTCTTAACAAAGCTTCTGACTCCTATTCTAAACTCAATGCAGTGTCCTCCCTTGCCTTTTTCAATGCATCAGAAACAAAGACTAAAACCTGTCAGCCCTAAACCTCTGTTTTTTAAAAACAGCACACAAACTGTCACCATCTGCATGGAGGGCTTTCTTCACGTGTGTGACGGGAAGCCCTGCCTGAGTCTGGATCTGTTCCTGGGTGCAAAGAGGCTGGACAGAGCAGGTCTATGCTTAATTAATCACATGTTAGTGTTTATTACCGCCTTTGCCGAGTCATGCTAGAGAAAACATCAGTGTGTATGAAATTAAAATCACCACAGAACCTCTCCTGGCAGACAAAACCTCAGCCAAAAACACACGGGCTAAAAATGCTTTTCCAACTAGCAAGATAGAAGATTATGGTTACAATGTTTGTACGTCAATGCGTCTGGATCTTTCTGTGTCCAATTATTCTCTATAGAAGCAAATATCAGGAAGTATCAAAATAAATACAAATAAAAAGAACTGTAAATGAGAGAGTAAGGAATTGTATCAAAGTCTTTAAGCTGGGGGTTCAAAAATGCTTCATAACATAACTCAGTAAGAGCCTTCTGTGTTTACTAGCAGTATTATGATCCCTGTTCATCAGCTGTGCAACAAAATGACCAACTAATTTAATCTGCGGAGCACATTTCATAGACTTGCAACAAACGTGTTTTACAGAGAGCGTCTAAAAAATCTGCAGTCCTAAATGCATTGATTCTGTAAACTCCGCCGAAAGAACAAGGCTTTGACAAGTTGTGAGTGACCTACTGACCGCTGTTGCTTGTGTAGACTATGTCCACTCTACACACTGGGTAAGCTTGTGACCTCGGCGCATTGACCTCTTTAACCCCTTCCTGACAGAGACAGATTGTGAGAACCCGTCCCCACCCCTTCTCTCCCGCAGGCGTATTTTGGGCCATTTGGGCTCCCCTCTGTGTCCGACGCTGGGGGAACACAACACCACAGGAGAAAAACACCAGCCCTCGACTCTCCTGCAACTGTCAACAACACGTCCTACGTGTTCACAGGCCACCGCCTCGGAAAAACACCAACCTCAGCAGCTGCTTCTTTTATGTCCAAAGCTTTCCAGTGAAATACTAACTATAATTTTGGGTACATCAAAACCAGAGGCTATTTCTGCATGAACATGAAGCTTACTTTAAAAAACAATCTACTATTCTCCAAGACAATTTTTTTAAATGATAAAAAGGTTATTGAAACACAACTTGCAGAATATACCTACTATATAGCACGTCCATTTAATTATCTATACTCTCACTGACAATGTCCCCTGGTTATAACTACCAGAGTACTACTGTACAAAAGAAATCACAGAGCATGTTACTGTGTGATGGGCTCTGCTGTTTAAACAGCCAAATCAGTAGGGTCCTTCCATCTAAAAAACACCCCTTCATCCTAAATCAGGCTGGAGGATGAGGCGTAATAGACATAAATGCTGCCTTTGGCAAGCCCTCAACAATTGCAGCTTAATGCGATATGAAAATACCAGAGGGCTTCTCGGCTCCGCGGCGCCGTTAGACTGCAAAGCTGCTTTCTCTTTTCTGTTCCCCGTGCTCTGATATGATTTTACACATCAACCTGAATTACTTCCAGAACTTAACATGCTTTAATCCATAATGAATAACATACTGGGCCACATCAGAGTTGTTTTAGATGTTCTTAGAAGCGAATTACCCTTTTAGATTGTGGATGTAAGCTTTTTTGCAGCAAGTGAAATGACAAATAACTTAGCATCTATGCTATTGAGTGCTGTGTAGCCTCCTCACATTCAATTTCTATTGTCTGAGACTTCTAATATGGGTCCTTATTCCTATACGAATGCCACAAACAGTGCTCTTCAAAAAAGGTTATTTTATTTTACGGAAATGTTGCAGGATGAATGAATAAAAAATATGTAATCATATAAGGACAGACAAATCACCCTGTTTGATAATACCCATTTCCTCCAAGACATGCATGTATGAAAATCAACAAGCCGCAGACTCACTGACCTTAGTTTGTACCTTTGTAAAACAAGACAAAAACAATTCATATATGAGAAATTTAGAAAATCTGACATTAGCTTAGCACCACTAGTCTTGCACTCCAGTCTTAGTCAATGGGTGACTCTGACCTGTACACATGCAGAGCTAATTCCCCGGACAAACAAAGGAATCACATAATGCTAGCTAATATACAATACATTATTACAGGGATACTGAAAGATCATAGCATATACAGACATCTACACACACCAACAACTCTGCCTACATCAGGTATTGATTTCTAGACAGACCTTAGACAAATTAAAATGACATAAAACAACACAGGAAAATCCTTAGTGGCAACAATGTCAACATTGCAGCTGTAGACTTTGTGAAATGCCTTACTTGGAAAATTGTTGGATTACACTGATGAACGATGTGGCCTTAACTCTGCAGATCATATACTTTTCAGATATCCCACCTAGCACAGCCAAAAGAAGACTGGCAACCCCTTTGAGTCTGTCCCCACTCTAGTTTGTTTTCTTCCTGCCACAGTGCTTCAATTCTCATTGTACTATAGCTTGCTCTTTGGGGGTTCAGCTGGGTACCTGTCAAAGCACTTTTAGAAAACTGCTGAAGTAAAATCTATTTTATAAAAAAATATTTGAATCCCAGACAGGAATTCACAGTGTTCCTTCAGGTCTCTCATTGTATTTCTGTTTGAATGGAAGTCTACTGTATATGAACCGAGCAGATCAGAACTGACCATTTGCTTCCATTGTGAACAGACTGAGTAAACCGTCTTTGCGATAGGTATGTAGACAGCGAACATTTGATGTCCCTTAACCACACATACACCTTGGAGAGGCGTTATCCCTGCCAACAACCATGAGAGAGTGCAGGTGCCCGACGTTCCACAAGGAGTCGCTAGAACACATCCAGACATGGCAGTTGGAGATCCCACCCACTCATACAAGACCCCACTGAGTCAATCTATGCTGACCCCTGTAGAACTCCCAAAGCACTGTAGGAACCAGGAATCAAGCCAGAATATGCAGTGGGTGACTCCCAGCTGTAATTCGTGACATTCGTGAGCGGCAAACATTTACACTAATGGTGGCAATTTCACACGGACAATACACTTTTGGAAGTTTATCCTACCTGGACATCTCGAAGCAGCAAAGCACATCGATCTCTGACATCGTCGAAGGGGCACCGCTTTGACAGCATGAGGAGACGGGCTAGGATGTCGTTCAGGTCGCATGTGGGGTGTCCTGCCGCAGGTGTTGGGGAGGAGTTGGCTGCTGGTATCGGCACTATGCTCTCCACTCTCCTCATTACCTCCTGGCAGATATGCTCCATAGCTGAGTCTCTAGAGCCAGCATCACGGCTGCCTAGAGCCTCCCACCTGGCAGCAGCATCTTGATCTTGGATGTCCATGGTATCCGGATTGTCTTGATTTCTTGAGGCAGACTAAAATATAATGTGTGTGAAATACAAACTACTTGTTGTCAAATTTTTATACATTAGCAAATACATTTCTGCTGGCCTACCACGAACAATAAGTCAAAGTATTCAATAGTCAGTAGCTCAAATTGAAGATATTGGCATATTCTTCAGGTGTTGGTCAAAACATGGCTACGCTCAAAAAAGGTGGCTAAAGAACAGACATACATCAAAAATGAATTCTGTACTTTTGACTAGATAAAGAATTGCATTGTACTGCAAGACATATTGCAAGATGAATTTCTCTGCATAGGATGATGTATGTTATTCAATGCATATGATAAATAAACCACTTTGACTTTGAAGATGTTTCTCTAGGTGTAATTAGAGGGAATGGAACAAAAACAAGTTAGCTTATCAATGGACAATGCAGAGAACTTGTCTTGGTTTTACATTGTACAGAGATATGAGAAAGCCAGTCATTTGGAAGACAAATTTATTGCCAACAAAGGACGGCTGTTTACACATTGCTACTGAAAACAGAAAAGCTAGCTGGAGCTACAACGCTAGCTAATGTAGCTTGAATCCAGGATTTAAATGTGCTGTTCAACATGCAAAAAAATATTTAGATTGTCTGACTATAATCTATAGTCATTGCACTTTCGTTTAAATGTCTCACTAGGTACAGTATAAACGTGCGACATATGAATAACAATATGTACAAATTCAAATGGTCCATTCAATATATTCTGCTCAGTCTGTCTAGCCGTTATAACAGCTACAGATGGTAAATAATAACCAAATATGACATAAATGTAAGGACAACAGGAGCTACGTAAACTTTATACCGGTATATCAATACATCTTGGAAACGAAAGATGTCATTCACAAATACTTACTTTATTCACATAATTTCGCACCGACAGATCTTAAGGCTGTAGGACGTCTTGAGTCTGCACTAAAACGCCGTGGCTGATTTTATTTTACAGGGGAGACTTGGGTTGACAGCTGATTGGCACGTTGTTATGGCCAATGAGGTGTTGTATAACAACATGTAGGCAGATCAATGCAGATTTAAACCAATACTCTTCGTGTAAGGCGGGTCCAAACCGACGTCAGGGGAAACATGGGAGTTTGATTCTTTCAGGGATCGGACCCACGTTCGAGGAATAGAATGAATAGGAATTTGAAACTACACCTCCCGTGAAATGTAGACAATTTTGGAGAGAATAGGGCCCCCCTTACACTTGTTTATCAGAAATATACAAGTACCAAGCACACACATATTTACACACGTCTGTTTTACTATCCTTGTGAGTACGTTTTGGGGACCAAAATGTATTACCATTAAATCATGAATTCCATAAACCCTTATCCTAATACTTACCCTAACAATTAATCAATACCCATTACCAAATGTCTAAAACAGAATTTTATAAAATGCATTCTACACGTTTTTTATAAGTAGGGGATAGTGGGGAACATAAGACTTTTTTAATTACATTGACCCATAGCCAAGGGAATATGAGACACAAATGCATAAACTACAATTTCAGGATGTGTGTCATCAATTGAAACCTTAGCATAGTGCCTCAAATAGACATCAAAATATGGGGTCCAAAAAAAGGGGTCATGTTGCTCAACTTGCCCCATGTTAGGGGTAAGTTGGTCCAACTGACAGGGTAAATTGAGCAATCTAGGAAGACAGGCCTACTACTAACTATTGCAATAAGCATATTTTAAAGTATAACACAACATATAATGATTAATAATTAAATCCCCCATTCTGCTGATATTATTGTTGTTCATAAAATAAATATATCAACTATTTTGTCTACAGTTCTGAAACCTGAAGTTGGTTTGCCAAGTTTCTAGAACTAAGACATAGACATTGAAGTGTTAAATTGAATGACACTTTTATTATTTTGAGGAACATCAACATATTATTTTTTTACGCTTTATTAAACTATCAACCCTATGTTTGGCACAATCACAAACCTTTCAGCATATAAACATGACTTACCCCCAAGGCTCTGGCTCATTTTGCCCCACAGCTACACTTTTGATGATTCACTAATATGTTTTTACACACTGCCATTTAATCAACATATCTGATATTACTTCTTAACTGATGTTATACCTGATATGCCCCAAAAACATTTTGACCAGCAAAAAAAGGTTTTTCTGTGAAAACACATGCTTACCACTTCATCTAGTACATTTTTCTTCCTTGCACAGCAAGAAGAAAAAGTAAAAAGCAAACTAAATTTAGGGTAACATGACAAAATGGTTGCCCGGATACAAGTGGTGGGACAACTTATTTGCTCATTTACCACACTCTCCCCTAGTCTATAAATTTACCTTGTGTTACTACCCTTGCAAGGACTTCTGGTTCTTAACAGAAATGTAGTAATACTTTAGGGAAAATGTTTAGACAGGCAATTCTGCAAAAGAACTCATCTTGGTTCACCTGTTTTATGCTGTTCCAAATTAAAACCTAAATTACCAGGTAATGGGTTAATAATAATAATTATGATTTACTCACTCTATTAATTTTGCAGATCACTGATTAGTTATGAACTGCCTTTAGCTAATCATTTTGGACTTAATTGGGAACTTATCAAAATTGTGGAGTCAAGATTAACCCAGAAAAGTACTTTTACTTTGTACTTTTTACAACTCTGATCAGGTGACTCACATTTAAAATACATTTTGCAACTCTTCAGGTATGCAGGTATATTTTCATTTTCTATATCAATATTTGGACTTGCATTTGGAAAGCAACATAGTTGACCTCATCATTTAGACTAGTCGTTATGAAAACATCCAGTCTGTGAGGAAGATTACCAAAGTGGAACAGTCTCTACCATTCAAGACACAATCTGTGTACACATGCAGACATATCATCACTATCATTATCTCCATAATAATCATCCTAGTAAACCTCAGCAAACAAGCTGCATGCATCACAGCATTCATATATCTGAGGATATTTAATTGTTGTTGTCCATTGCCATGCATTTCTCTATTTGAATTGAGAACAACGTTTTTTTCATTGTTGTTAGACTCTAAAATGCATTTGACTTGTTCCTCCGTATGTATAATTTATATTTAATTAATTGGTATTTATTTGTATTATGACTGCTATTTTAATATTCGCCGTGTGGTGCGCAGGAGACGTACTGCGCAATGTGTGTGAAGGCGGAAGCAGATAGCATAGCGCCAAATAAAGAGATAAGGAGGGAAATGTATGAACTGTCTGCCGCTATCAGAGTTTTAAACTAAATTTAACAAATAGGAACGAGGTTATACATATTCTGTATGTTTTTTGGGGGGTGTTTTGCAGAACATTACATATGGAGTCGTATCAAGACCAGGTGAGACAACATGTAATTTGTCACAACTAAAAATATTAGATGTGTGTTGTTTTGTTGGGCACACGACTATAACTTGGGACCGTTGTCTTGGTTCTGTAGCAAACTAGCTAGCAAGTTGTAATATTCTTTTTGGAACTGTCAGAGACATTAGCTAGTTAGATGGCTAAAATGATGCCAGTCGTTGGACTGTTTATCAGGAGTTTGCTTGTTTTTGAAACAGCTGTTGCCATCTTACTGAGAACACATTCAGCCTCTTATTATTTGGTATTCAAATCATGATCCACTTTTCCTATGTAGCTGCTGGACTCCCCTTCTAAAAATAGTTACATAGGAAGCTACTACCAGCCTCCAGATAGGCTCCTACCTGCCTTACATGTGGAGGAAGCTGCTTTCCCCCTTTTTAACACTAACATGAACCTGCAGAGTTTCACTCCCCAAGAGTATCGCACTACACCCGATGCTGGCAGCAAAGGTAGGTACTACTATGTAGAATATGGAATAACTTATCTTATATGGAATAGGCTGATTTAACTGTTTCACATTCTAGGATCCAAGTCTGTGTTGTAGCATAGAGAAATTGTTGTTTTTCTCACCCGGCAGCGGTTATCGCTGCTCTCAAGACACTTCAGGAGAAGATCCGTCGCCTAGAGCTGGAGAGGAAGCAGGCTGAGAAGAATGTCAAGCAGTTCTCCCAGGAAGCTCAAGGGTACGAGTGCTCTGTCAGTCATAAGAGGCCTTTGTTCAGCACCGGTGAAACAGATGGTTCAAGGAAGAAAGGTATTTAAATTTGACACTTTACATATACATTTTTTTCAAATTCATATTCACAATGTTTGTGTGTCCCTCCTGTTGCATTTTACAAAATTGATCTCTAACTCAATTGTGTTTGAAGTGCTGGTCACTTCTCTGCAGTCTGCGGAGGCTCGCTGTCAGCTACTTGAGAAGCAACTGGACTACATGAGGAAGATGGTTGAAAATGCAGAGAAGGACAAGAATATTCTGACAGAAAAACAGGTACCTGAATGATATTTCACCTAGATGTGGATCAGCTGACCTCTGTGTTGCAGTTACATATTAGGACACATTTTCATTACTTCATTGTGTCGGTCAGATGTCCCTTCAGACCCAGAGGTTTCAGAATAGCTCTGATGGCCACACTCAACTGAAGAAGCTGGAGAAGGACTGTCTGAAACTCTCCAGGACTCAGTCTGTTGCTGAGGCAAGTTTAAGACTTTTTCTGTGTTAAAGACCAATTCTCCAGCTGCATATTGCCTGGTACCCTGCTGCTGGTTTGCCTCTGACATTACCCAGGGTAAAGCCTGGCATGTAGGTGTATTTACAGTACTCTGGAAAGTATGCACAGTACTTCACGTTTTCCACATTTTGTTATGTTATACCATCATTGTGAAATAGATTAAATTCATTATTTCCGTCAAAATAATAATAATCTTCAAACAATACCCCATAATGACAATGTGAAAGTAGTGTGTTTGAAGTCTTAGTAAATTTATTAATAATAAAAAACAAAAAAGCACATGTACCTAAGTATACACGGCCTCTGCTCAATACTTTGCTGATGCACCTTCGGCAGGAATTACAACCTCAAGTCTTTTTTGAGTACGATGTTACAAGCTTGGCACACCTATTTTTGGGCAGTTTCTCCCATTCTTCTTTGCAGGACCTCAAGCTCCATCAGGTTGGATGCCATTGGTGCATGGCCATTTTCAGATCTCTCCAGAGATGTTCGATCGGGTTCTAGTCTGGGTTTTGGCTGGGCCACTGAAGGACATTCAGAGTTGCCCTGTAGCCACTCCTTTGATAAGTTTGCTGTGTGCTTAGGGCTGTTGTCCTGTTGGAAGATGAACCTTAGCTCCAGTCTAAGGTCCAGAGTGCTCTGGAGAAGGTTTTCTGCAAAGATGCCTCTGTAGATTGCTGCATTCATCTTTCCCTAGATCCTGACTAGTCTCCCAGTTCCTGTCGCTGAAAAACATGCCCACAGCATGATGCTGCCATCATGCTTCACTGTAGGGATGGTATTGAACAGGTGAGGAGCGGTGCCTGGTTTCCTCCAGACATGACGCTTGCCATTCAGGCCAAAAGTTCAATCTTTGTTTCATCAGACCAGAGAATTTTGTTTCTTATGGTCTGAGAGTCCTTCAGGTGCCTTTTGGCAAACTCCAGGCAGGCTCTCATGCTTTTTACTGAGGAGTGGCTTCCATCTGGCGAATCTATTATACAGGCCTGATTGGTGGAGTGCTGCAGAGATGGTTGTTCTTTTGGAAGGTTCTCCTCTCTGCACAGAAATGCTGGAGCTCTGTCCAAGTAACCATTGGGTTCTTGGTCACCTCCCTGACTAAGGTCCTTCTCCACCGATCGCTCAGTTTGGTCGGGCGGCGAGGTCTAGGAAGAGTCCTGGTGGTTCCAATCTTCTTCCATTTATGGATAATGGAGGCCACTGTGCTCATTCGAACCTTGAATGCTGCAGATTTTTTTCTGTACTCTTCCTCAGATCTGTGCCTTCATACAATCCTGTCTTGGAGGTCTACAGACAATTCCTTGGACTTCATGGCTTGGTTTGTGCTCTGACATGCACTGTTAACTATGGGAGCTTATATAGACAGGTGTGTGCCTTTCCAAATCATGTTCAATCAACTGATATTTCCACAGGTGGACTCTAATGTTGTGGAAACATCTCAAGGATGGTCAGTGGAAATCCCACCTTTCCCGTCCTCAAGGATGCACTCAATGCTCAATTTTGAGTGTCATGGCAAAGGCTGTGAATAATTACACCACGTTCCAAATTATTATGCTAATTGGAATAAACATGAAATATTTTGTTTTTCAGTCAAACCCATGGATGGTATTGTATCTCCGGGCTCTTTGGATCACTTAACTCAATCTCAGACACCTGTGGCAATTAGTTTGCCAGGTGAGCCCAATTATAGGAAAACTACTTAAGAAGGGTGTTCCACATTATTAAGCAGGCCACAGGTTTCAAGCAAAATGGGAAAGAAAAAGGATCTCTGCTGCGGAAAAGCATCATAGTGCAATGCCTTGGACAAGGTATGAAAACATGAGATTTTTTACGAAAACTTAAGTGTGATCATCGTACTGTGAAGAGATTTGTGGCTGATTCAGAGCACAGACTGGTTCATGCAGATAAAGTCATAATGAAGAACTGCCAGACAAATTCATCAGATTAAGAGAGCAGCTGCTAAAATGCCATTACAAAGCAGCAAACAGTTATTTGAAGCTGCTGGTACCTTAGGAGTTCCTCAAACTACAAGGTGTAGGATCCTCCAGAGGCTTGCAGTTGTGCATAAACCTACTATGCGGCCATCCATAACCAATGCTCACAAGCAGAAACGGTTGCAGTGGGCCCAAAAATACATGAAGACTAATTTTCAAACAGTCTAGTTTATTGATGAGTGCTGTGCAACCCCGGATGGTCCAGATGGATGGAGTAGTGGCTGGATTGTGGATGGCCAACATGTCCAAATAAGGCTGCAATGTCAGCAAGGAGGTGGTGGAGTCATGTTTTGGGCCAGAATCATGGGAAGAGAGCTGGTAGGCTGCTTTTGGGATCCCTAAACGTGTGAAAATGAACTCTGCAAAATATAGAGTTTCTGACTGACCACTTTCTTCCATGGTACAAAAGAAGAACCGTGCCTTCCGTAGCAAAATCATCTCTATGCATGACAATACACCATCTCATGCTGCAAAGTATTCCCCTGTTTCATTGGCTGCATTGGGCATAAAAGGAGAGAAACTCATGGTGTGGCCCCCATCCTCCCCTGACCTCAACCCAATTGAGAACTTTTGGAGCATCTTCAAGCAAAAAGTCTATGAGGGTGGGAGGCAGTTCCCATTAAAACAGTAGCTCTGCGAGGCTATTCCAGTGGTCAGCCGTCAGGGCTTGCAAGGGCTTCTCTGCAGGCCCAAAGATAACCAGAATCAAAAATGTATTTTGCACTTTCTTTATATATTTTTTCATTAACACTATATATATTTTACAAAGTTGATTTCAAGTAGTCTATAAGATAATTTCATTGCTACAGTACGTTCTTTTCAGTTGCCTAAATGAAATAAATTATAGTTGTCTATAAATGAAAGCTTTTATCCACTAAGATTTTTTCATCTGTGTTGTCTCCAGGTAGACTGGGGTATTTAGAATTCAGAGTGAATACCGTCTGCTGTTGAAGCCCATCAGGACCATGTTGTTGATTGTCATATTTTTAAACAATCAGATCTCGACTTTACCATGTTGGGTGTGTTCTTTGACCAACTAAAGCGTTTCTGCAAGCCTAGCCTTACGTCAACATCGTGTCTGTTGCTGGTAGGAGTGGCAGTTCAATAAAGTTCAATATAAAAAAAATTTTTTAAAGTTTGCCATTCGAACAAGAACTAAATTACACCCATCTCCGATTTCTTTAAACTTTCCATTTTTAGATTGTTAGATTTTTTACTTTTAGCAGAATGGCAGATGGAGGGGAAGAAGTAGCTTTGGTGGTGAATATAGGACTGGGCAGGATCGACTCTCAGCACTGGGCAAGATCCTTTATTGGAACTTAACGCAAAGATGTGCTGTACAACTGCGTCATAGAAGTCTTTTTAAAAGAGAAAGGAGGACGAACTTTGTTTTCAAATAATGAGCAGCTTTGGTGAGTTTGATTTTATATATTTTTACTAGCGGGGCCTTAAGTAGGAATGGGCCGATAACGATACCAGTACATTTAAGTACAGGAACGAACGAAGGATGCAAGTTATTAGGCTATTCATACTGTAACTGTAGAAAATGGCATGAGGAACGCCCCGGACCTAGCCTCTGAAAGCCACCTTCAGCGAGGAAAAACAAATGTCTGTAGTTTGCAAAACTTCTGGGTGAACAAAATAGTGTTATTTCTGAGTTCTGACATACTAACGTTAAGTAATATAACTTAAAGGAAATACGATGTAGCCTGTTTATATTTTGTTCAATAGATTACAGTGATAGTACAGCTATAATTGTGTACAGAAAAAAATATGATTAGGTAATTATCCCTGTTTTGGAGAAAGTCACTTCAAACAGACATTTTCATCTTACACAAAACGTCTGCAATGCTTAGTTAGGGCAAATTCAAACACAAATGTCTCTGGGGAAGTCTGTTGAATCCTGATTGTTCCTTCTGGCATTTTTGCATGTTTGTGGTGTTGTGAGTTAGTTCTTGTTTAATTGGTTAAGACATTGATTTTGGCTATCCGATGGCTACAGTATGTGTAATGCGACATCCTTTCATAGTGCGTAATAGTGGTACATTCTATTTTTTTTATTAATCTTTTTATTGGAGGATCAGAGATTTTACATTTTACAGGAGGTGAAACAGTTCTCCAGTTTCATTTTATCTGAAACACCTAAAACTTTATAAAAGCCCCCCCCCAAAAAATAGAAAACATTGCTTAATAATACCCCCCCTCCAAACATGGTTATCACACCTTTCCCATGCCCTATATTTTGACAACATTAATAGTGGTACATTCTTATGGTTTCAGTCATGTCGGGTCAACTAGTGTATTGTAAGTCTCATAGGTGTTGAACCATGTGTTAAATAACCTTTATCAAGTGGAATAAACTTATCTTCACTATGAATATGTGGTGCATTATATGCCGAATGACAATAACCTATAGCCCTAGGATGTCACTGTGAGGTTATTATAATGCGTTTTAATTTCGGGAAGATAGTGAAGGCCTAGGTGTAAAATGCATGGCCCGCCACTGGGCTATTCTGACATCCTGCAAAGACATTCAAACAGAAACTCTCCATAAACTCACAAGATCAATGGAAGCAAGAATTGTAAAGGTGATATCAAAGAAGGGGTCCTATGTTAACATGTGACTTGCCCTGTTAGAATGTGTTTGATTGAAATAGCTTTTGATTTCAGTAAAATTTTTAATTTAATTTAACCTTTATTTAACCAGGTGAGTTGACTAAGAACAATTTCTTATTTACAGCAACGACCTGGGAGCAATTAGGGTAAAGTGTCTTGCCCAAGGACACAACGACAAAAATGACCTCCTAATGCTGAAAATTCAACAAATTACCATTTTCAGTTCTTTACAACCTATAAAATGTTTTGAAACTCTGTTAATAATTTGGAACAGTGCATTTTGAGTTTTAATTTTTTTTTTAAAATACAGTTTTCATTCGGTGGTTTGTTCAATGAAATTGAATTTACACTCTTATGGTCGGTGACTTGAAAATTATACAGTGTCATTTGCATCGACTATTTAGGAAAATCATTGTAAAATATAATTTCCATAATAATTTGCAATATGTGCTTTTTTATTTTTTATAAATTTGCTAAGATTTCAAACACACTTGTTTTCACATTGTTGTTATCGGGTATTATTTGTAGAATTTTGAGGGAAATAGTGAATTTAATACATTTCAGAATAAGGGTGTAACATAACAAAATGTGGAAAAAGTGAAGCGCTGTGAATAATTTCCAGTGCACTGTACCCTGATGTCCTGGACACATTTCAAATCAGTTTTCCATTAGCTCATCCATCCCCTCTCCTTTCTCTGTATCTCATCCTTTGGTTGTTGCTGCAAATGAGATTATGTCCTCAGTCTAATTGCCTGGTAAAAGAACAGTAAATACAAAAGATAGGTGAATTTCAGGACTTTTGACCACTGATTTTAAAGGTGGCTGTGCTGCTTTCAGTTAGAATACAGATTAGAAATGTATTTGTTTTACATAGTTTTTCCTGCGCCCCCTGGTGGGTGTTTTTGGTATTGAGTGTTACAATGTCAGTAACGGTAGTTAAAAAATAGATTGCAATTCAGAGCGTCGCTAAGCAACCAGTCACAATCTTATAGTGCATTATTTTCTTCACGCTTTAGCCTTTGAATATATTTGTTTGTAAGTACAATTAGACAATTTATAAAACTACAATTACAGCATTTAGTGAAGATAATTTTGAGCAGTGTGATAAACTGAATTACTTTGTGTGTGTTAATCATCAGTTAAAATGTGATGTTCAATGTATGTTGTTAATATTGCTACTGTTGCCAGTTATCTTTGTAACATACTGCACAGTACTGTACTTGAGGTAGTCATGTAGTTTTAAACAAAGGAGTTAACATTTGTTTTCAAGCTTCTAATAGGCTGCTTAATTGTTTGTCATGTTTTCTTTCTGTATTTTACAGTTTCACAAAACAATTATCAAATTATATGGATATAAGTAAAACTACTCAAGAAAAGTCACGCCTTGGGAGTTTTTATTGATAGTTATGTTCGCTATCTGTCTAGCTTTGCACAGAGACGTGAAGCAAGGGCAGAATAGTGGCGCTGATCTGTTTTACTATAGTAGTAGTAGTTTTTTTTAACATGTAAAAAAGAAGAAAATATATACACACACACACATACACACATACACACATATATATAAAATTAAAACAACAGATATTCAAAAACATGTACATCAACACAATCTTCCAAAATCATTATAAGTAGTTCAAATAAGAAACTCCCATGTTCAAAAAGGAGTAGGAAGAAGTTCGAAAACTTTTCTGGTCCTACCCCCTTTTTCTATTTTTAATTTCCTTTAGTTAAACGTGCAATATGTAATTTTTGGCCGCCAGGGGGCTCTCAATCAAAACAATAGCAAAAGATGTACTTGGATGACGTCGGGAGGTTGCGTGGGATCATGGGTTTTGTTATCGTCGTCAATGACAACCTTCCAATCTAGCATCTCCGGCAGAAAAAAATGTTCACCGACAAAGTAATATATTGTTAAGAAATTATAACTTTATTCACGTTATGTTTGGCGGCTCCCTGGATCTTATAACAGCTAGAGCAGTCACAGGTTATATGACGCCATTTACGGGCGACAAAATGAAACGTCCCGTGTCTTCGAATTATATTACAAATTTCTCTGGATTTGAAAGTTAGTGGAAACATTTAGGATAATGTAAATACACAACTAAGAAATATATA
>JACXGM010021851.1:0-17037 GCA_016801145.1 Umbra pygmaea | reverse complement strand
TGATTTGGGCATAAGGTAACACTCCGCTACAGCCGACTACTTTCGTTTTGACATGACAGCAGTATCTGCAAGTACGTGTCACGTGACGGTCCGTTGATGCAAGGATAATTGTTTCGTCGGCTATATATTTTCGACACTTCTATAAAAAAATACCGAGGTCATGACCTCGGTGTCCTCAATGGTAGTTACGGCCATGGTGACGGTCCGTTGATGCAAAGAAAATTGTTTCGTCTGCTATTTTACTTTTTTCTAGACACTTCTAGAAAAAAAATACCGAGGTCATGACCTCGGTGTCCTCAATGGTAGTTACGGCCATGAGCGCTAGTTTAAATAGGTGATTTCACCAATCACATATACAAATCTACTTTAATATATATTTATTATTTGATTTAAATTGTTGTTTGCCTAATTTCAGCCCTCATGTTCAAGGCCATCACAAAGTGAAAGGGAAAACATAAACCACTTAATAGCAATGTGCTGTATACAATTAATTCATATTTCTGAAATGTAACTTGCAATATGGGGTAGTTGCAATGCACGCACATTCATCAATGATCGCTGGTAGACCAATTCACTGAACCGGGAGGTTATACCATGAACACCGCTAGACACACTGTAGAAATTGCGTACACGAGAGCTGTGTCTCAAAGTAAAGGCTGCATCCTTCAAAGGCCGCGGACTTTGAAGAATACAGCCTACATGGCCTTCGGAGGCTGCGAATGTAGCCGTCATTGGATAACCGATTGAGCCACAAGGTGTTCCCAATTACCGCCTAGCAAACGGTGCGAGAGGAGAGCTACCATCCTACATGACATTTGTGAAATGTCAAGTAACTATTCATTTTTATTTTATTTATGTTACGGGATACACTTTGATATGCGTTGACATTCACTCTTTTATTTTGAAGGTTTTATCATAATGCGGAACTTATGACATCATCGTTAGTGTTGCTAGCAGAATACAGCTCCAGCGAAAAGCAAAGCAAGAGGCAGGTCCAATGGGTTGAGAAGTTTTAACCCTGTTTTGTTTTCACACAGTTGAAGCATGAAAATAAAAAATAAAAAACAAAGAAAAACCTTTATATGTGAATTCCTCGGCCAACACGCTATTAACACCAGCTGTTTTCTTTGAATATAATAGTGTCGTCACCGGTGCGCTATGAATTCTGGGGAAGGGTAGGCTGCGAAGTGTCCATTTTTGTATCCTTTATTTGCCCATGAAAATGATGGGCGCATTTGGCGTCGCATTTGAATGACATTCCAAACTGGGGCAGTCTTCGTCGCACCGCGGTGACGAATGTGGCCTTCAAAGGGTGCAGAGTTTGAATTGAGAGCCTTCGTGCTGTGATGCAATCTGCCTTCAAATGCACGAAATCAGCCTTCAAATAAGGCCTTCGGAGGATGCAGCCTTCACATTGAGACACAGCGGAGGTCAGACCAGACGTGAGATTTTATCGCAGCCTACACTCACGTTCAAATTGATAAACACACAGATATGGTAGACAGATTTTTCTCATCTCACTTTGATTTTCATCTGTCAAACTGAGAATAATAAACAAACATCTCAAAACCTACAAATAAACATTTCTGATATTTCAAAACAAATCAGTGACCAATATAGCCAGCCTTCATTTCGACAGTCACAAGCCTTGACAATCAACTTTTTGTGCAGCAGCAATCACAACCTCTCAGAAACACTTCAGAGAGGTGTACTGTATTCCTTCATTGTAAATCAACCATTTACAGTTTCTCGATTGCTACGACACATTTCTTGAAAGCTGCTCTCCTTTCCTCTAAACTGTGAACACAAAACCCAATTTTCAAGCTACATTCACAAAACCTCAGACTCATCTTGCAAAACTAAACTTTCACCTCAAAACAATTCAATCTGTGCTCAAAACTGAACTATGTTGTCAAATTGTGCCCCAAGTCAATCGAAATTAAAAAAACTGAACAGTCACTACACACTACGTAGAAATATAGAAAACGCAATGCTCAGGACACAAAGCTGGAGAAATAAAATACAGAAATAAATGTTTATTGTTCACTGTAGGCGAAATGCATGTTGCAAAACAAACCAAACCTGTGCATTTAGCACTTGTACGAAAAGAAAAAACAGAAATCTTGTGCATTTACACGTAGCACTTGTAAAACAAAAAAAAAATCTTATGCGTTTGCCACTTGTGTACAGTAAGGCCATGTAAAAATAAAGTACAAAAATATACAAATAAGTGGATTACTCAGCAACAGCATCATGTCTCCGTACTGGGTCAGGCCACAGGACTTCATCCACATCACAGGCCACATTTTGTCTGGCCAGGCAACGGGGGAAAAAACCCCTGGCATGCCGTATCCAGGGTTGGCATGCCTCCACACTTATGTCACCACAGGCAAGTCCGATGGCTTGCAGGAGATTTACCCTGGTGTAAGGTTGCTGTTCATATACCTTCCACTACCATGAGGAGAAGAATTCCTCAATGGGTTTTAGGAAAGGGGAGTACGGTGGAAGGCAAAGATTGATAAAACCTTGGTTCATATTGAACCACTCTCTAACCTGGAGGGCTCGGTGAAAACTCACATTTTCCCAAACAACAACATAGACGGGATGCTCATCCTGCTGTCCTAACAGAGCATCTCGCATGTGATTGAGGGAAATGAGGAGCTGGTGAGTGTTGTAGGGCCCCAGGTTGGCATGATGGTGGACAACCCCATGATTGCTGATAGCAGCACATAATGTGACATTGCCACCATGCTGCCCAGGAACACCAACAATGGCCCGATGGCCAATCACATTACGGCCTTTCCTTCTCCTTTTGGTGAGATTAAACCCAGCTTCATCCATGTAGATGTATTCACGGGGTCTTTCCATTGCATCCATTGCAAACCGAAATATGTCAAATATGAACGTATGAGAGGGTCAATTACGTTTGTAGGGAACTAAATTGAACACTCGAATAATGTTAAATATAAACATATGAAGATCATGTCATAGCATGTAAATAGCATAGTTTTTGCTAGGGTGGAGGTTGGCGATGGTGGATGGGCGTATAAATCCGCGACTTGCATGCCAGTGTTCGCAAGTTCAAATCCAGACTGGCACTTTGTGTGTGTTTTGTTCTACATTGCTTGCGTCATGCAGACAGGCGATTGTCGGTTTCTGTACTGTTAACCCTAACCTTAATTCTAACCTTAACCTCAGTAACGTCATATCTAACCTTAACCAATAGTAACCTCATGCCTAACCTTAACCGTTACTATCCTCCTACCTAACCTTAACTGGGAATGTTGCAATATAATTTCGAACGCTATGGAATGTATGGAATGTTCTCGCATAAATCCGCTAAACGAAATGTACCGGAGCAACGTAATTGAAGTACAAATATAGCCTAATAACAAAACGTGCAGTTCAAACGTAAAAACACCCTAATAATGTTGGCATATAACGTAATTTAGGTTTTGAAAATAGTTTCCTGAGAACGTAATTTGGGAGAAATTCTGAGATTTACGGTTGATACTGTGGTACAGTATATACTATGTCATACAGTAATTGCTGTCAACATTTACATACTGTACTATAATGTCAAAAAAAGGTAATGACCTGTACTCTTTTATGGATTATGGTGGACACAGTGAATCTACTGATGTTTGGTTGTACCCTTTGTCCAGCCTCCCTCATGCTCATACCATGGACAAGAACATGGTCAATCACAGCAGCTCTGATTTCATCAGATATTACTGTTCTTTGTCTTCACTGACCACCTCGACCTCCTTGACCTCCTCTCACACAAACTCTTCCTCTCAGATTTCTATCCATTGTAGGGCCTCACAAACCAGTGCTCTCTGAACTGGCTTACTGTATATGTTCCCTCACATCATTAGCCACAAGTGTGATCAATTTTGAGTTGTTGTGTTCAAGTGATGACACCTGTGCTTTAATTGTGTTTGACTTTTGTGAACTGTGCTCACCATTATGCAGCTCGGGTGCATCACAATGAAAATGTGTTGGTAAGTTGTGTCTAAACAGGTGAAAAAAGTGCTTATGGTTTTGCAAAATAGTGATTGATTCAATCAGTGGGTTCAGGCAACTGAGCATTTGGTTCAGACAATAGGGTTTGGTGTTTTAGCAATTGAGAAAAACTGTAATAAGGGACCGCAAGTTGTCAATAAGGTTTAGGTGAGGAACCACCACATGCTCTAACAAATTGTGCCACCTCGCGCTGGGCTAAGGGCCACCCTCACCATGAGGGGTGGGAAGTAACGTGTTACAAGTAATGCAAATTAGTAAGAAACGTAGTTACAATTGAACGAGTACTCTTCTAGTTACTTTCTGGGTTCAGTACTCTTTACTCTTACTCAAGTATTTGTTTTTAAATAATGTACACTTTAGTCAGTTACATTTTTCCTTCTTTCATTACAATTGTGTTCAGTAATTTGTTGAAATATTAATATATATATTTTTAGGTTTGTGATTTGATTTTGTTTTTCTATTCTACATTACTATAGGCTGTGTTTGTACCCTCTCAAATTATAATTCCTTGTTGTTATTATGGTGTTAATATATTGAACAAAATATGTAACTAATACGCAAGTACTTTCTTGAACAAGTCATTATTAGTAGGGTTATTTACGAGACACACCCTTGGTTCCATTAGCGATAGCTCTAACTCGATCAATGTTATAACAACGGAAAAAAGCTAATGGGGGGTTGTTTGGTCTGAGGTCAAGGTGCACAGGAACATTGTAGTTGTTTTAGATATGTCCACAGTTGTTGATTGACACACTACTCTATATTGTGTGTGCTTCTCTAACCATGTTTGATGCATTGTGGTCACAGACATATAGCTCAATAATTTTTTACGCACCTTCAACACTTCATAAATAAATATGTGTAAATTAAGTGTGTGATTTATAACATACACATACGTCTAATAATCTACCACTGCAATTTTCTACCACTTAATACCAGCTGTTCAAAAATAAGTAATGTTCACTCGGACTCCTAACCATTACTGGATTTGGCAGGACGTTTATGACTCACAGAGTTAGTAGGGCAGGGGTTCATTTGGCTGGTGGCTCCTCAAATATGGCAAAAGAGCAGGGTATAAAGTCCTTGACAAAGAAACCATAACACTCATAGAGTAAACAGCAGAAATGTACAGTATTTCAGTTCTGATAAGGAATAGGCAGCAGTCAACAGACATTTAGCCATTCGACTTCCCGAGAAATTATAATTGTTAATTTGGGTCCTACTGTAAGGCCCTGGCACCCAATGTGAATTCTCTGTAGAATATTAGGCCCTTATTGACTAAGGGAAATTAAGTTATATTCCCTAATGAACATTTAAGATTATTAAGACTGTGCCAGATTTGGTGTAGAGGTCTATGCACCAGATTCTCAGGGGTGCAACGTCCAGATTGGCTCAAACTGCATTAATCTATGAATCCATCATGCCTTGTGTTAATGGTACAGACTGGTGGTGCATAAAGATGCACTGTAACAAATTGCTGTAAATGTACTGTTTTCTTGATATACATATATTGCTGTAAACAAAAAAATAATTATGGGTGTTCCCACACCTCCCTGTATAAATGTTTAGGATTACAATATTTTACTGTAAAAAACATATGACTTTGGCAGTGAAAAAGGTTTTCCAATTGCATTTTGTGGATTGCCTTCAAAATAATGTATTGTGTCATGTAGAGCTGTTTGACAACAGATTCGGATTGCTCTTAATTAGCTTGCTAGTTGTTTGCCAGGTTTAAAATACAGTAAGTGATTTTAATATAAATTATTTTAATCATTGCACCTTTGGAAAAGTGTTACCACAATGCAAACCTAAAATCTATACCAATCACTTTGATCCATGATTATCATATTTCCCAGCATGCTCTACTGCAAGTATATATACAACCATTACTGAAATAGCTGTTCAATCTATATGATTTTGGTAGGGAAACATCCCAGTTGTGGAGATATTTGCAGTTCTTCTGTGGCTTGGTGGAGACTACTCTCTTTATGGGAAGTCCATGGTCTGCCTTACCTCAAACAAGGTATATTCTAATATTGGAGTGTATTTGCAAGCCTGGTCTGTACCAAGTGGCCTAGTTGAACAATGGGGGTGAAAGGAAACCTAAAGTAAAATAAACAGTACTTAACTTGCAACTCTGCTGCCAGGAGATTACTGTAAATGTCAATAAACACAGTAAAGATCTGTAAACCTGAAACACAGTACCAATACTGTTGAAAACAGCACTTTACTGGCAACTCTGTGAGGTTTTGTGCCAACCATAGGATTTAAGACTTTTCTGCTGGGAGTCATTCCTCTAGTAACTTGGTCCGAGTCTTTGTTCTGCATACTTTTTCATGGATGTTGCAGAGTTTTACAGTATACTGCTTCACTGTGGTGCCTGTCTTTTTAAAATTGTATGGCTTGTCAAAACTGTTACAATATTTGTCTATTATATAAAGATTACTGTAAAAAACATTATTGAAATTCAATTAGCAGGTTTATTCAGAGACGATGTGTGACCTTGATAAACAGTAACAACGCTGTAAATATACAGTATTGTACAGACAACTTGGCTTCCAGTAAATTACTGTATATTTACAAATATATTTACAAATGTATAGTTGGAATACAGTAATGAGCTGTAATCTTGATCACAGCAACAAAAATAAACAGCACTTTACTGGCAACTCTGCTGCCAGCGTATTTTTGATATTTTACAGCACAATTTTTTACAGTGTGTGGGGAGAATTTCCCTGGCACACACCTGCACAGTCCACAGATACTGAAATCAAAAGCACTTTATTTTTTCATTTTTTTTCTTATTATTGATATGGCAGTAAAAAGCAGAACGTAGGGAGACAGGTACAGTAAGTGGGAAACAAATTGGAAGGGCACAGACAACCAAGCCGGAGAGATCACCAGGGGATATGCATGCTCCACAGTCAGGAACTTAGACCATTACACCAACTCTGGCAAAAATAGAGCACTTTTGTGATGAAGCAGAATTGGAGATCCGCAGCATAAATGTGTGGTGGAAAAGAATGCAGGGTCTGTGTGATGTATAGAAGATTTTTCCTTGGCATGGTAATTAACAGAGCAATAATCGATAAAATGTGTAGTACGATATACATATATATATACTGTATATAGCTGATGCAGAAGTAGCTTGAGGAAATGTGCAATTAAAGGTAGCATATTACCACACTGGTGGTATATAGGAACACCTTATTTCACACTAAGCTGGGCTATGTTTAAGACTACCTGCTGTCTCTGTCACTTAGTGAGCAGAGACTTTGGGTTTTGGGGGGTGGGTTTGGGGAACTGTCCATGCTTGTTCTTTTTGTTTTTGTTTTTTTGTCTATTGGTTTCTGTGTTATTGCCTTTGGCAATCTTATGTTTGTATGTACCATGTAATCATTGGCTATGTGTACAGATTGGAGGAGTGGGGACATTATGTCTTCTGCCCTTATCTTTTTTTTGGAGCTATGCGTGTATTATTTCTAATGGCAAGCATGTTAATAGTTGACTGCAGCAGAGCTGGGAGCCCTTCCACTGTCAAGCTAATAACTTGGAATATTAAAGGCTGTAACAATCCAAATAAAAGATCCCGCATTTTCTCACAATTAAAAAAGCTTAAGACTGATATAGCATTCCTGCAAGAGACACATCTACGAATTAAAGACTACCCAAGGCTACAAAATCCTAGATTTAACCAGATTTTTCACTCTAATTTCAATTCTAAAGCCAGAGGGGTGGCAATATTTATTGGTATGAGAATACATTTGTCTGCTTCCAGTGTGGTATCGGGAGGTGCTTAATTTTAACTGGTTCCATTTGGAACACCCCTGTAATATTGGTCAATATTTACGCTCCCAATTTTGATGATCCTGATTTTGCTAACAGGTTGCTGGGGAGGATACCTCTGGCTGGGGAGGATACCTCTGTCACACACCCATCGATTGATATTTGCAGGGGACCTGAACTGTGTTATGGACCAGATCCTGGATCGCTCTAACCCCAGACCCATGCCTCCTAAAATGTCAAGATCCATATTAGATTTCATGATCAGGAACAGTTCCATAATCCACAGGCACATGAATACACTTTCTTTCCCCATGTTCATCATTCCTTTTCTCAGATCTCAGATCCACTATTTCTTTGTGGATCATTTCTTGCTCCCGAATGTGACCTCTGAATATTTGCCCATTGTGATATATGACCATGGCCCTCTATCAATTGAATTAGCTCTATTAGGAAAAACCTGTTCACTTCCTTGCTGGTGGTTTAATTCTCTTCTCCTTTCTGACACTAGTTTCTGTGACTGTATTACCTCTCCTATTGACAATTTTTTATACTCCAATCAGACCGACTCAACCCACCCCTCGCTTTTATGGGAGACACTCAAGGCTTATTTAAGAGGTTTGATTATATCTTATTCCTCTCACTTAAATAGAGCACCTAGGCTTAGATTGGAGGAACTTTCAAACAATATTTGTGACATGGACCGTAACTATGCTCAGACGCCATCTCCAGAGCTATATAAACAAAGTTTAAATCTACAGGCTGAATTCAACCTCCTATCCACCAAGGATGCAGAACGGTTACTCTTGTATTCACAGGCTACATATTATGAATAAGGTGACAAGGCGAGCCGCCTGCTTTACACTCCAATTAAATCGAAGTGCTGCTACACGTCTAATTCCCCTAATTAAAGACTCTTCTAACTGTTTAATCTCAGACCCAGATGGGATAAACAACTCATTTACAGCATTTTATTGTTCACTTTATACATCTGATTGCAGATGATCTGGATTCCCCTCTGAGGCTTGAGGAGGTAGTTGAGTCTATTAACTCTATGCAAAGTAGTAAAGCCCCAGGCCCAGAAGGGTTCCCTTGAATTTTTTAAGATATTCCACTTGCGTTTGGGTCCCTTACTTTCATCAATGTATAATGAGTCATTGGACCGCGGTGTGCTTCCTACAACCTTAACACAAGCCTCCATAGCTTTTTTTATTAACAAAGGGAAGGATACTACTGCCTGCTCCTCTTACAGGCCCCTCAACATTCTCAATG
The DNA here is from genome assembly GCA_016801145.1 of Umbra pygmaea. Lineage (NCBI taxonomy): Eukaryota > Metazoa > Chordata > Actinopteri > Esociformes > Umbridae > Umbra > Umbra pygmaea. The sequence continues at coordinate 7,956 of JACXGM010021851.1, read as the reverse complement.
TGGACGTGAAGGTTCTCGCAAAGGTGCTAGCGAGGCGCCTAGAAGACCCTTCCATCAATCATCTCAGAGGAACAGACAGGCTTCATTAAGGGCAGACACTCATTTTCTAACATTATTTATTCAAAACAGTTTTCAAAATATCTGGAACTTGTGGTATCGCTTGATGCTGAAAAGGCATTTGACAGAATAGGATGGGAATATTTATTTGCTGCTCTTAAAAAGTTTGAATTTGGTCATACATTTATTGCTTGGATCAGGCTGCTGTATTCATCCCCACATGCCAGTGTCTGTACCAATGATAATTACTCTGACTACTTCACCCTAGAACGCGGCACAAGACAGGGCTGCCCTCTTTCTCCCCTACTCTTCGCCATCGCTATTGAGCCCCTTTCGGTGGCCTTACGTGCCTCACCCTCCATCCAGGGTGTCTTACGGAAGGGAATTGAACACAAGCTGTCTTTATATGCTGATGACTTGCTGCTATATGTACACAATCCAACAATGTCTTTACCAACTGTTCTTTTCATTCTGGAGAATTTCAGTTCTGTTTACGGCTATAAGCTAAATCTTCAAAAAAGCAAGTGTTTCCCAATCAATCTAGCCGCACTGCTGCTTCAGCAGACAGATCTGCCCTTTCAACTTATTCAATTGGGTTTCAAATACCTAGGAGTGAATGTCACTCGCTCACTGCCGGCTCTCCTTTCAGCTAACTTTTCCCCCCTTCTCGTTCAGATGAAGGCGGATTTTAAGAGGTGGGGTAACTTACCTCTCTCTCTCATAGGGAAAATAAATGCTGTTAAAATGAATAGCTTGACCAAATTCATGTATCTTTTCCAATCTATCCATTTGTTCTTACCCATGTCTCTTTTTACAGCAATTAACCAGGCGGTCTCATCTTTCATTTGGGCTGGAAAAACACCAAGAATCAGCAGGTTTTTACTTCAGCGATGTAAATTCAGTGGTGGGCTCGGACTTCCTAATTTTCTATATTACTATTGGGCCGCCAACCTCCAGAAATGCTATTCTGGTTGCACTCCCCAGGAACATCATGGTGCCGGCTAGAAGCTCTCTCCTGCTTTATTATGCTCCACTCTTCCTACATCTCCCTCACATTACTCAGACAACCCTGTAGTACTATCCCCACTCAAAATTTGGTACCAGTTTCGGCGCCACATTAAGTTCTCCACTGCATCCATTTTGGGCCCTATTAATAATAACCACTTATTTACTCCATCTGTAGTCGACAGTGCTTTTACTCTCTGGGAAAAAATTGGCAATAAAACTTAAAAGAATCTTTATGTAAATTGAGTTTTTTTGAGTTTTCCTAACCTGGCGGTCAAACATGCTTTGCCCCCATCTAATTTCTTCCGATATCTGCAGATGAGACATTTTGTCTCCACTAAGTAATTTCACAAATTTATTATTGGATTATGTCCTGTGATAAGCACTCCACTAATATACATAAAACTGCTTGGTAGCAAGAAATGGGTCATGAATTTTCAAATGATTTCTGGGATGGAGTGATCGATAGAACAAGTTCCACTTCATCTTGTGCCGGACTTGGACTCATTCAGTTCAAGGTGACCAACAGAGTTCATTACTTTAAGTCCAGGCTGTCCAAATTGTATCCCTCAGTGATGGACGTGTGTGACAGATGTCATTCCTCCCCATGCAACCTCTACCATATGTTTTCTGCCTCTCAGTGGCTATGTGATGTCTGGTCAATTTCAAAACTTGAGAAAATTAAGTATTCCATGAAGGGATCACTATCAAAATTCTTAGAAAAATGGCAGATTTTTACTTCCTATTTTAATAGCTTGCAGAGGCACCCTTCTGATCTTAGTCCACCAAATGTAATTTCTTCCTGTTATTGTATGTATTTGTATTTATGTTAGTGTGTTGTTGGTCTGTCTAGGTGTTTTGCGTGGGGTGAGGGGGTAGGGGAGGTGGGTGGATCGGGATGGGTAGCAGGGGAGGGTGGTATCGAGGTCGGGGATTATGTTGGGGGGGTGAAAATTGTAAAAATGTATTGATATATTGCTAGACACAGTATCTCTACTGTTATTTTTCCTGTCAATCTTTATGAATAAATGTATTTAAAAAAGGTAGCAATAAAATTAGAAGAATCCTACTAAATATATTATGTATAAAATAAAGGTTACGCTTATATTGTTTGGTGTTTCCTGAATGCTATGGATCATGTGAAAAGGATGATGTGAAGACCAAGTTATTCTGGGATTGTGAAAGTGACATTGTTGTCCACTGTAAAATGTAGAGTTGTCTTTGATAAGAATGCGGCCGACAGTGTTATTTCAATTGAGAATGCAGGATGTCTTTTGAAATGCAATGTATGTAAACATGCCAGCATGGGCAAACGAAGAACAAAACAGCCAGATGTTTGTCTAAAGGCCTTTGTCTCAGTAAGAAGTGATACCATAGCCATTTGGGCCTAGGAAGGAGATTGTCATACAGAATGCCATGGAAAATGACGCAAATGAACCAGTTTAATTTATGGAATCCAAGGTTGCAGCCATTGGGGAGATTCTAACCTATATAGATTTAATGCTATCTAATTAGGCAAATAAGAAATCAGTATTAAATATTGGTGACTTCATTCTCAGTATAAAATGAAATGCTATTGTTTGATCGTGAGCTTGCTATGCAGAGGAAACTCGGCATTAAGACATTAAAGTCTATGCTCCATTCTTCAATAAATGCATTAAAAAACACAACAGATGCTACTGAGTCAGAATTACCCAAAATACTATAGTATCTTTGCCAGCGTGCTGCTCAATCCATGTCGCGAATAATTTGGGCAGTTCTGCAGGCAAAGGTGGGTCCTACCTAATAGTATACTGTATGTACAGTAACCACTAAGAGTTTTAAAGTAAACAAAGAAGCACTTAGGGCCTCCTGCGTGGCTCAGTGGTCTAAGGGGCTGGCTCATCAACAATGGTCAGTTCACAGCATATCTAACTATGCCTGGAAGTAAGTAAGGGGCAGCAAAAGTTGGTAAAGGATTCATGGGTAAGTGGTCACACAAATAACTTGTCACATTGTTTTTGTGCAATTTGTTGTGCAGGTCGGCCGTCTGTGAATTCAGGCATTGCCAACAAGACAAGGCTTAAAGGGAACTAGAAAAAGGGAACTAGAAACACTATATATTTTTTATGTATGATTATTTAAACATGTAAATTGATTAAGAACCAATTATTTAAATAATGTAATAAAAAATAATGTAATCTGGAATTGCTGTTTACATTTGACATATAATTTAGCAGACGCTCTCATCCAGAAAAGATTTACAGGAAGTACAGGAATATTACCCCTGAAGCAACTTAGGGTGTAATGCCTTGCCCAAGGACGTGACAACATTTTGGGAATTAAACCGGGAACCATCCGAGTACAAGTCTGACTCCCTAACCGCTGAGTCTTCTGCTCCCCTTTTTAGTTCTTAATTGAATTTCCTAGAAGTAGGATTTGAAAAAGCATATGACAATATGGTTATAAGATGTATGGCTCCCTGCAGTTTCAGCAGACCGCTGCTCTGTAACCCTGAAAAAAAGTTTTTTGATCGGACGGCTATGTCGTGCTGAATATCAGAAATTGCTGTTGCAAAAAAGGTCTCAAATTATGTTTCAATCCTTCTCAACACTTCTTTGGTTGAACAAAATTGCTGATAAATGCATGAAGGCTACTCCTTCCCGGGACAAAGTAAAACAGTAGTGTGGATTGAAACTGGATTTGCCAGAATTTGATGGGCATTCAGTAGATAATCAATTCCATATTACCAACTGGTGATGTCTGCCATTATAAATAAAACATGGGACTGTAGCTATTCCCTTCAAAGTGCACTACATTTGACCTGTCAAATGATTGGATCAATTAAGCCATTTAAAATGTTGTATTAAGGACCCCTTCATTCATATTAAGGGATTTGGCATGATTTTCATGAGTACTTTCAGGCAAAATTAATTATTTTTTAATGTGTTCAAATTTCATAGTGTGTACTCACAGAATATGGGCTCTTCAAAAAAGGAGTGTGTTATATAGGGAATATGTTGCCATTTTGAGCATGATGCTCTAGTCAAAAGTAATGCCCTATATTCAGAATAGGTTGCTGTTTGATATCCTAGGATTAGTCCTAGCCAAGTTATAGCAAAAGCAAGCAGACTCAGCCATTTTGAATGGTCTGTTAGCTCAGGGGATTACTCTGTTGTACTGAAAGTAAAATACACACATACACATTCACTGTATCTAATGAAAATGGAAGAAAAAACTGTTTGGGTGAAAAATAGGACATGGGTAGTTTGGCAAACATTACAATGTTTTTCTTGCTAAATCAATATCCATGTGAACTTTGAAACTTTCACAGGATCAATCACTCTGTGCAATACCAGGATAAGGCATATTCACTGTATACGTTGCACTTTGGCTTGATCTGGGCTATTTGGAAATAGTGCACTATACAGTGAATTTGTGTTGCATTTGGGACATGACAAGAGTAGGTAGACAGATTGGTACAACAACATGACTCTTGACCAGAGCCAAATTAGTAGGGTGGAAAGGTGTCAAGTCATGGTCCAAAACAACTGAAAGGCCGACACCCACTACCATTGAAAAAATAAACAATGGCTAATGAATTCAAAAGCCACCAGTGATTGTTTGCAGGGTAAATTGATACAGCGCTGCCCAGGATAATGAAGTAGAAATGTCAGACTAAAAGTTGCAAATAAACTGCCAAAGATATGAGAATACTCAAAAGTGAAGCTACCAGGAACGCATTAACCTCCAGTGCTGTCACATTCCAGAACTGCAACCTGCCTGGAGTGCCCAGAAGTACAAGGTTATCAGTGCTCAGAGACATGGCTAAGGTACAGAAAGGCTGAAACCCGACAACCTCTGAATAAGACACAAGACGAAACGTCAAGACTGAGCCAAGAAATATCTGAACTCACAAACCTACTGCCAGTTTTTAGAAGACACATTCTTAAAGCAGTGGTACAGGAAAAAGTCTGCATCTCTCAAGAAGACCATGATTTTTATGCAGAACAATGCTCCATTGCATGCATCGAAGTACTCAACAATTAGTGGTGTGTATTTTAATACATTTAGTCATTAATTAATTGCACTCAGAGTCCTGTAAATATGTAATTTAAGCAGTAAAGACGTTATTTTTAAAGCCTGAGTTCAATCTACAGAGGAAGTCCCGAATTCCCTCTCCCGTACCTTTTTATATCAGTATACACTCATTCCTTATTGATTAACTCCAACATCTGGTATCCAATTCCACCAATGAAAGGTTGACAAGGGATGCATTTTCTCTGACATTTCCCAAGTCAAGACAATCCACAAGAAACGACAATCGTAAATAAAATGGCCTCTTTGCTTCCCCCAATTCCATTAGCATTTTAACACAGTTGACCCACCCGCGGTGAGCTTTAAAGTCTCCTTCCTTAAGTCAACAAGGCCAGTCCTTTTGTCTCCAAGAGAAATCAGTATTTTTTTTCAAGTGGACCAGTTTCTTCATAACTCCATAAATCATTTTCAATATCTTGTATAAATTCAATCCTTGCTGCATCATGTTCATGAGATCCATAGCTTTTTGGAAAGACCAACTAGGCAGAGTAAAATTTTGTAGAACCTATAACAATAATTTCTATACATTCTAAAAAAGGAGATCTAGCTGACCCTTTACACAGAAGCCCAAACAGTGTGCTGACTCTTTTCTCATATTATTGCTAAATTGCATTAATTTATTCTTCAACTTATTGGTTATTGTTCTGTTAATTTACCATAATAAGGAAAAACCTACTATATTAGTTGCCCGACAATTGTGCACACAGAGATATTCTTCAAAAAAGCCAAAACCTTACTTTTACTTTTTCTTATTCAGGTCTGAGGTGTATTTACAGGTTTGGATTGACCGAGAGCACTGAAGGTTTTCAATAATAAAATGAATCCTCAAACATACAACTTGCCTAAAAATTGTGCACAGTGTTCTTACACAGATTAATTATCAAGAGGAGTCACTGGAGAGTGATGCGACAAGTTAGTTGATTTGGCCTATCTATCCCAAATCCCGGGCAGCACTATGCCAATTTGCACTGCCTTGTTCTGGAGGTTCGGGAAAAGCTGGAGAATCCATAGTCAGGCTCGAACCACTGACTATATGATGTAGGCAGTCCTGCAATGCAGAGACTTAGCCCACCACGACACACAGACCCCCCCATTAACAACCTTTCTAAGGTCAACACTCAACTGACACCATGGACAAATTAGACTGTTATCCCCTTATGGTCACTGTGGACTGTCATACAAAAAACTATGGGGAATTCAATTGCTCATTTATCATTACACAGTATCATTCTGTGGTGTGATGTTTACATGTACAGACCTACAGTTCTGGTCAATATTATTGGCACCCTAGAACATTAAGTTCATCATGGTACACTGATGCATTTAATACAGAACAGCACAGGAGGAAACAATAACGTTAAAAAAGGAAAAGAATCAAAACGTATAGAAATGTGAACATTGCCACAACACCATAACTAACCATCTCTTGAAGAAGTAAATTCCGTTTGAAATGAAGACATCGTAGTCACTTTGGTGTAAGGTCTAAGTTGGTTGTGATTACTTTAAATTTTCAGTGTAGTGAGTTGCAAGTTCTAGTCACGGCGAAGGCCAACTCCTTTTTTTCAAAGAGGATGCAGTAATATTGTATATTGTAATTGTAATCATACCTAAACAGTGATTATTGACTCCGTTAAAAACCCCATGACTTACTGTAGGGTGAAGTCAGCTAAAGTAAGCAATTTTTCTGCCCTGCCCACCTAGAAAACTCAGACCAATCAAAACTCTTGTTACATGTCAACAAGTGTTGAAGCAACAATGCAAGATCAGTTCTTGTGATTTGCTGTAAAAAATATTTTAGAGATATGACGCTGCAACATTATCTGGCCCATTTTACCTGATGTCCCATTTTAGCTGACTTCACAGATGTAAACTACAGTACATGTCTTGTCTTGAACAATATATGGAAGGTAAGTGATTTGTTCTTCAGGGCTTTCCGGGGAATGCAGTGTTATACGGTACGTCACAAGGAAATCCCGTTATACATCACAGCATTATTTGTCTCTCTGGGTTTCTCGTCTACACATGGCTGCGAGAACTAGTTACTGATTAAGAACAAAATGACAAATAATGGGAGTTCATTAGTAACCAGTGATCTATTATATGAATAGAAAGAATAAAAAATGATTAATTATGGTAACTAGTAGTTAAAAACTCCCATTACCTGGTCATTTGGGTTTTATTTAATAACTGTTTTTAAAATTATTTTAATTCAGCAACATCAAATAGGCCTATTCAGGCAACATATTATTAAGTGACTATATTTGTTTACTGGTCCGACGTTAGTTCTTACTGACCCCGGGCCATCGTTAATGTTGAACCCAGCCCTCCCACCCCCCTGATAAAATATGTTCCTGTGGCTATGCGTCTACATCACAGGGTGAGCATCTGGTTTCACAAATTGAGGCAAATGAGGAAGTGCCTTAAACCTGCATTCTATCTGAATTCCGCTGGGGGCGATGTGTCTGTTGCAAAAGAGCTTGGATTCTGTAGAAATCTATGAGAAGTTGAGCCACTTCTCACTTGGATTTATTACTTTAGTAAACACTTTAATAATGAGCATATGGTCTCAATCGCTAGATATAAGCCTCCTTTAAAAATGTATAATGTTCGTTTTTTTTATTATGGTCTCGTTGATTTTAAAACCGGCAATAAAGCAAAGGGACGTTTAGGGTGTGGCTATGATGTGATTGACATTTTGCGGCCTGTCTGTCAATGACAGAGGTTTAGCAAAGCTCATCCATGACATGCGAACTTCAGTTTGGCAAAGACAAAGAAGAACGTGACTGTGACACTTTAATCGCCTAATAATGTCTTGTT
>JACXGM010021849.1:0-17038 GCA_016801145.1 Umbra pygmaea | reverse complement strand
CAATGCATATTTGTGGGCGTGTTATGTAAATTACAATGGTTTTCAACCGTCTGATTTATCAACAGCCGCTCATTCGTACGCTGGAATTGGAGTGATACGAAAGTTTTGTAAATCACACGTGGGTCTCGTCGTAAGATGATTTCTGCGCTCAAATCTACACTGGTTTCTACGCACGTTTGATAAATGAGGGCCATTATGTTTACTTTCATGATCTAAATTCTTCCCTTTGTGTTTATATAGCACAGGTTTACATTTTAACAATCCAGTGTGGCTAAGGTTAGGGTTAAGGTTAGGTGTACAGTTAGATATGATTAAAGACTAAAAAATGATTTATATTTTCGATGTCATGTAAGGTCCGCCCTCAGTTTTAAATCAACCAATCAAATTATTTCTGCACAGAGCACAAACCAAGTCATGAAGTCCACGCAATTGCCTGTAGACCTCCGAGACATGATTTTATCTAGGCACAGATCTGGGGAATGGTACAGAAAAATATCTGCAGCATTGAAGGTCCCAATGAGGACAGTGGCCTCCATCATACGTAAATGGAAGAAGCTTGGAACCATTAGGCCTCTTCCTAGAGCTGGCCACCTGGCCAAACTGGGCAATTGGGGGAGAAGGGCCTTAGTCAAGGAGGTGTCCAAGAACCTGATGGTCACTCTGACAGAGATCCAGCATTTCTCTGTGGAGAGAGGAGAAACTTTCGGAAGAACAACCATCTCTGTAGCACTCCACCAATCAGGCCAGTAAGGTAGAGTTTGCCAACTCTGTGAATGTCTTTGAGGGGCCCAGCCAGAGCCCAGAATTGAAATCGATAGAACAACTCTGAAGAGATCTGAAAATGGCTGTGCAATGACGCTCCCCATCCAAAATGAAGCTTGAGAGGTCCTGCAAAGATGAATGGGAGAAACTGCCTAAAGCTAAATGTGCCAAGCTTGTAGCATCATACTCAAAAAGATTTGAGGCTGTATTTGCTGCTAAAAGATGCTTCAACAAAGTATTGAGCAGAAGCTGTGAATACCTATGTACATGTGATTTTTTTTCATTTTTTATTGCTAATTTATTTGCTAAGATTTCAAACAAATGTCTTTCACATTGTCATTATGGGGTATTATTTGTAGAATTTTGAGGGAAATAATTTATTTAATCCATTTCGGAATAAGAGTTTCCGGACGCACTGTATTTGTTTTTGAAATATAAGATCAGAGTCAAAGGTAAACCCAACATTTCTTGCAAAAGGATGTACATATGGGCCCAAAATAATGTTGTTATAGGCCTATCTTTAATGAAGTCTGGGCAACCAATAACAACAACATCTTTCTTTGTTTCATTTAGCTTGAGAACGTTTTTTTCTAACCACCATTTAATGTCTCTAAGAAAATCAGAAAGAGACCTCATGGATTTTTCAATATCAAGTTTGAGTGGAAGGTACAATTGTGTATCATCTGCATAACAATAGTATGAATTGTTGTATTTAAAAAATTGGGCCCAAAAGAAGCATATATAGTGCGTTGTGAAAGTATTCGGCCCCCTTGAACTTTTCAACCTTTTGCCACATTTCAGGCTTCAATCAAAAAGATATGAAAATGTAATTTTTTGTGAAGAATCAACAACAAGTGGGACACAATCATGAAGTGGAACAAAATTTATTGGATATTTCAAACTTTTTTAACAAATAAAAAACTGACGAATTGGGCAAGCAAAATTATTCAGCCCCTTTACTTTCAGTGCAGCAAACTCTCTCCAGAAGTTCAGTGAGGCTCTCTGAATGATCCAATGTTGACCTAAATGACTAATGATGATAAATAGAATCCACCTGTGTGTAATCAAGTCTCCGTATAAATGCACCTGCTCTGTGATAGTCTCAGAGGTTTGTTGAAAGCACAGAGAGCATCATGAATATCAAGGAACACACCAGGCCGGTCCGAGATACTGTTGTGGAGAAGTTTAAAGCCAGATTTGGATATAGAAAGATTTCCCAAGCTTTAAACATCCCAAGGAGCACTGTGCAAGCGATAATATTGAAATGGAAGGAGTATCAGACCACTGAAAATCTACCAAGAGTCGTCCGTCCCTCTAAACTTTCAGCTCATATAAGGAGAAGACTGATCAGAGATGCAGCCAAGAGGCCCATGATCACTCTGGATGAACTGCAGAGATAGGACAACAATCAGTTGTATACTGCACAAATCTGGCCTTTATGGAAGAGTGGCAAGAAGAAAGCCATTTCTGAAAGATATCCATAAAATGTGTTGTTTAAAGTCTGCCACAAGCCACCTGGGAGACACACTTAACATGTGGAAGAAGGTGCTCTGGTCAGATGAAACTAAAATGGAGCTTTTTGGCAACAATGCAACACGTTATGTTTGGCATAAAAGCAACACAGCTCATCACCCTGAACACACCATCCCCACTGTCAAACTTGGTGGTGGCAGCATCATGGTTTGGGCCTGCTTCTCTTCAGCAGGGACAGGGAAGATGGCTAAAATTGATGGGAAGATGGATGGAGCCAAATACAGGACCATTCTGGAAGAACCTGATGGAGTCTGCAAAAGACCTGAGACTGGGATTGAGATTTGTCTTCCAACAAGACAATGATCCAAAACATAAAGCAAAATCTACAATGAAATGGTTCACAAATAAACATATCCAGGTGTTAGAATGGCTAAGTCAAAGTCCAGACCTGATTCCAATCGAGAATCTGTGGAAAGAACTGAAAACTGCTGTTCACAAACGCTCTCCATCCAACCTCACTGAGCTCGAGCTGTTTTGCAAGGAGGAATGGGCAAAAATTTCAGTCTCTCGATGTGCAAAACTGATAGAGACATACCCCAAGGACATACAGCTGTAATTGTAGCAAAAGGTGGCGCTACAAAGTATTAACTTAAGGGGGCTGAATAATTTTACACACCCAATTTTTCAGTTCTTTATTCGTTAAAAAAGTTTGAAATATCCAATAAGTTTCGTTCCACTTCATGATTGTGTCCCACTGGTTGTTGATTCTTCACAAAACATTACAGTTTCATATCTTTATGTTTGAAGCCTGAAATGTGGCAAAAGGTCGAAAAGTTCAAGGGGGCCAAATACTTTTGCAAGGCACTGTATAAAGAAAAGAAAATGGGCCCCAAAACAGAGCCTTGAGGTACCACACAATTGATCGATGCAGTGGAGAAAGTGAAATTCCAACTTCTACAGAGATGTTCTGGGCTAGATTTATCAAGCCGTTTGCGCCTGTTTCCAGGCGCTAATTGGTCGCAAAGACGGACTTAACCAATGCAGGCTATTTACAAACCGGGCGCACTTGGGTAAAATCGCAAATTGCCTGCCACGTAAGCGACAAGAGACAAGTTGCGCTTTCAATATGCGTTTGTGAAAGGGTCATGGGGAAAGTGGGAGTTCCCCCTAAAAAGTTGGGAGGATACACGTAAAGTGCGCCTAATTATATATTCCGTGGTATTTACAAAGACTGCCAATAAAAGCGTGCCTCTATTCTGCGGGGGGAATTCTCCGGCTCTTAAAAGCAGGTCTAAACCAGCAAGCGCGTTTTCCTGTGTGTTCAAATATACATCAATGGCAGCAGTGACAGCAACAAGTTCCAAACATATAGCATCAAATACACTTGGCACAAAAAAGACAAATGCCTCCATCTGTTCCATTTTTGATAAGCAATTTTGCGATTATTGACCTATTTAACACTTTTTAATTACTTAACCACATCGGTTGGCTTTACATATTAATGATATAGGCTAAACATATATGCCAAACGCCAACACAACAATATCATTACAAACCACACATATCTTCATTCTCTACAGAGATCTCAGCAGTATCTATGCCGTCCACACCTTACACTTGTTCGGCAACGTGTGTTTGCTGCACCACCAGTAGTAGCGTGTCTATTTTTTGTACGCAACCTTCTCTTTTGTTCTGCGCTTTATGTCTTGCCACCGTTTTTTTTACCTTCTCCACTCCTCTCCATGTAGATAATAACGAGTTGATTTAACTTGTTCTGGTAATCCAAATATAATTTTTTTCCGAGGGTGTGGATGTTCTGCCCTGTAATATGCTGTTACTTCATGCACTAAGATGTTAATTTCTTCTTCACTAAATTTAAGCTTGCGCTTTCATTTTCCGTAGGGAGATCCATGATAGATACGGGCCCATTGTTTGCTCTTTTAGAGGCGCGCTAATGGAGGGCGGAGTATGCACTGATTGCGTAATGGGTATCGGGTTTGATAAATACTACGCTAAATGTGGAAGCATAGCGTGCGCTATTACCGAACTCGCATGAACAGTCGCAGCGCAAACTGCGCTAGTGTTAGTAAATTCGGCCCTCTGTCTCTCAAATATGATTTAAATAACTCAAGGGCAGTGCCCTGAATGGCAACTTCTAACTCGAGATGGTCAAATAAGTTGCTGAGATCAATTGTATCAAATGCAACGTTAAGATTAAGCAAAATTTAAATAAAACAATTTCCTGAGTCCCTAAACAATAATAAATAATTTAGGACCTTAAGAATGGCTGACTCAGTGCTATGATGTTGTCTAAAGCCAGACTGAAAATTATCCAGAGTATTGGTTTCATCTAGAAAGCTGTGAAAATATAATTTTTTCCAGAATCTTTGATAAAAAAGGCAGTTTTGAAATGGGACATTTGGATCAAGATTTGGCTTTTTAATTAGCGGCTGGACCACTGTGTATTTAAAACAAGGTGGATTAGTGCATTTTTGAGGCAGCTATTTATAATAGACAGTGAGCCCAATAGTGTCCAAAGCACAGGGCGATCATCCGGTTTGGCAGAGTGACGCAAATGCGGAAATTCCTTAAACCTGCATTTTATCTGAATTCCAGCGGTGGGGCGATACGTCTGGTTGCAAAAGAGCTCAGTGTCTGTAATAGTCTATGATAATGAGAGACACTTCTCACTTGCTTTATTACCTCAGTAAACATTTTCATAATGAGTATATGGTCTAAATCGCTAGATTTTAGCCTTCTGCAATACATAATGATGTTCATTTTTTTAATTATGGTCTTGTTGATTTTAAAATCCACGATGAAGCAAAGGGGCGTTTAGGGCATAGCTATGGCGTTCGGTTGTACAACAAGACACTCAAAGGAGTTGGCAGTTCAGTTTTTCTGATGAGTAACATCACATATTGTTTTACATTTTGTTTTAATACTGTTTTTTGTTAGCATTCCGATTACTATAATTTAGCTAGCTAGATTACTCCTCCCTCTCGTCTAAAATTGTCACATCCGCAACCAAGATGTCTGCGCCTGTAACAGCAAATTCAATTACGCAAATCAGATCTTTACAAACCAATGGGTGGCGTCACATATGTTATGTCCAGTGATATATACGGTCTATGATCCAAAGTATGGTTCAAAAGACATGATGCGATAATGTCCTTAGGGCAAGTAGTAGGCTTCATATATGAAACTACTACAGTGGGGCAAAAAAGTATTTAGTCAGCCACCAATTGTGCAAGTTCTCCCACTAAAAAGGATGACAGAGGCCTGTAATTTTAATCATAGGTACACTTCAACTGTGAGAGACAAAATGAAAGATAAAAATTCATTCTTATTAAGAGGCTCCTCTGTCCTCCACTCGTTACCTGTATTATTGTCACCTGTTTGAACTTGTTATCAGTATAAAAGACACCTGTCCACAACCTCAAACAGTCACAGTCCAAACTACCCTATGGCCAAGACCAAAGTGCTGTCAAATGACACCAGAAAAAAAATTGTAGGCCTGCACCAGGCTGGGAAGACTGAATCTGCAATAGGTAAGCAGCTTGGTGTGAAGATATCAACTGTGGGAGCAATTATAAGAAAATGGAAGACATACAAGAACACTGATAATCTCCCTCGATCCGGGGCTCCACGCAAGATCTCACCCCATGTGGTCAAAATGATCACCAGAACAGTGAGCAAAAGTCCCAGAACCACACGGAGGGACCTAGTGAATGACCTGCAGAGAGCTGGGACCAAAGTAACAAAGGCTACCATCAGTAACACACTACGCCGCCAGGGACTCGAATCATGCAATGCCAGACGTGTCCCCCTGCTTAAGCCAGTACATGTCCAGGCCCATCTGAGGTTTGCTAGAGAGCATTTGGATGATCCAGAAGAGGATTAGTAGAATGACATATGGTCAGATTAAACCAAAATTGAAGTTTTTTGTACAAACTCAACTCATTGTGTTTGGAGGAGAAAGAATGCTGAGTTGCATCCAAACAACATCATGCTTTAAGGCTTTTTTTTTGCAAAGGGACCAGGACGACTGATCCATATAAAGGAAAGAATGAATGGGGCCATGTATTGTGAGATTTTGAGTGAAAACCTCCTTCCATCAGCAAGGGCATTGACGATTAAACGTGGCTGGGTCTTTCAGCATGACAGTGATCTCAAAAACACAGCCCGGGCAATGAAAGAGTGGCTTTGTAAGAAGCATTTCAAGGTCTTGGAGTGGCCTAGCCAGTCACCAGATCTCAACCCCATAGAAAATCTTTGGAGGGATTTAAAAGTATGTGTTGCACAGCGACAGCCCCAAAACATCACTGCTCTTGAGGAATGGGCCAAAATACCAGCAACAGTGTGTGAAAACCTTGTGAAGACTTACAGAAAACATTTGATGTCTGTCAATTCCAAGAAAGGGTATATAACAAAGTATTGCAATGAACTTTTTTTTATTGGCCAACTACTTATTTTCCACCACAATTTACCAAGAAATTCATTAAAAATCCTACAAAATTAGATTTTCTGGATTTCTTTTCTAAATTTTTCTCCCATAGGAGACGTGTACCTATGATGAAAATTACAGGCCTCTCTCATCTTTTTAATTGGGAGAACTTGCACAATTGGTGGCTGACTAAATACTTTTTTGCCCCACTGTATGTCCAAGATATGTGACAAGGATACAGGGTAAAACTACTGTATGATAAAAAAGCAGAGCTTATATATACTGAAGAGTCGTTGTATCTAAGTGAAATGCTAGGTCTGGTGGTATCTGTCTTGCTAATGAAGAATTCCAGAAAATCTTCACAGCATTTATCAGATGCATCCGGAAAGGTATTAACAACAGAATATAATATTGTGTTTATAGTACTAAAATCTTAAATAGTAAATCCAGGCCAAATTGGGAGATTTAATACATGATGTTGTTAATTGCAACAGTCACAGACTGCATCTTTAAGTAATTATCATACTATATTCATAATTAGCCTATATATTCCAGAATTAAAAAAGGTTATAACAAGCAATAGAATTTTGACAAAATATAAAATGCTAATACATTAATGGTATTTACATTTTTTTTTTTAAAGGGGGAAAACTATATTTTTATATGTGCACATAAATAAACAATCTTACAATTCTGTAAAGATGGAAATTAGCCAGATTATAGCATATGTGCTGATTTTCATCTGTAGTCCCAAACCAAACCTATGTTTTTGATTGTGGGGAAAACAAGGGCATCTGGAGGAAACCCATGCAAACACAAGGAGAACATGCACACAGAAAGGCCTGGGACGACTAGGGTTTGAATCCAGAACCTTCTTGCTGTGAGGCCACAGTGCTATCCACTAGGCCACCATGCCTGCCAGCTCTTATGAACGTTTGGATATTAAAGGGGAACAATGTCAAAAATCTCCAAAATATCCACTTTCATAAATAGCTTGAAGTAAATAATGGAATGTCTCTCGAAGCTGTCGGCACTCTCACTCAAGAATCATCATAAGGTTATAGCCCCCCCAATTAACCTCAACATATTGTCTGAAACTGAGTGCTTTTGAAGCATTTCACTGATATCAGTCTGGCAGTATCAAATACGCTTGCAATTGGGCCCAGGAAGCTTTTACCCTGTCCAATCAGCATCACTTGATGAAATATTGGTTTGTTTTAGATTATGAGAATTGAAAAGACATTAATGTGAAAATTAACAATGGCGTGTGGCATGTTGTTTTGATTGGTCGTAGTTGGGCTTCTTGGTTTGATTTGGGTCCCAAACTATTCAGGCAGGGCTTCCGAAACTTAGCTTGCACCCCCCCACTACATTGTAATCACAGCTCGCACCTGCCCTGTGATCAGTGTTGGGCAAGTTACTTAGGAAATGTAATGTTACATTTTACTTATTACTCTTTTTAAAATTAATAATATTCCTGTACTTATTACTTGGTATCAAAAGTAATTTGTTATATTTCTTGTTATATTACTATATTACTTTCATTAATCCCCCTTCGGAAAAGTGTGCCAGCTCCTTTTAGAACTGAATCCACTTCATTGGAACAATAATTAACCTTACAGGAGGAGTCAACAATTAGCAAAACTGCATAACTCCAAACACTGCAGTCTGTCAACCTGACGGAATAATAGTAAAATAAAAAATAAAGCACCAGTCTCTGCCGACTTTTTAACTATTGTTAACAATGGTGTTATAAAATATTAAATGTTGCATAACACCACATTTAGACTGCAAGATTCACATTGTACATCAACAGTACTAAATGCTTCAATAAAATAGATGTTGTATTTATCGTGGTTGAAAGCATTTTGCTACTCGTACAAAGTTTACAATGGACAACAAGGTTCTTTGCAACTTTGATGGAGAACAAAATAAGAGAGTCAAAATAATGACAATACTTACACCTGTTGAAAGTATTGTTTTGGCATGTAGCCAACGTAACATGCCAGCACACTTAAACGTCATCATAAATTAAAAATAAATTAAAAAATATGAAATGCATTCAGACAATGCAGTAATGGAATGTTACTTGGATTAGTAACTTTTACTTTTTTGGAAATTGTAATCCCTTAAACTACTCATTACTGGGGAAAGTAATAATATTACAGTAATACATTACTGAGTAACACATTTCTGCCCAACACTGCGTGTGATAATATATTTTAGTTTTTTTTGTCAACAATCATTATGTTGTTCTCTGTCATGTCCACGCCATCAGCTTTAGAATTAGGCTTAGCTACATGCCCAAACACCCCTTCCTGGCTACTCGAGGCAACATCATTCAATGCAAAATACCTCTGCTTAGCACCTGATCTCATCAGCTCTTTTACATTAGCCCTCCATTGTTCTGAATTGTCTAGTTTCGTAATGAGTTGGTGGTATTTTCCACCATTGTATTGATAATATTCTTACTCAGCATACATACACATCATACATACTCTACACATGAACATATTGTCATTTTATGGGTGTGTAGATCTTGTCATCCTCCTATCTTTTTAAACCCACTTGATATTCATAATTGTTCTACTTTTCAGTTGATCACTCTGTTAGTAAGCACGGTCAATATTATTCACAGAAAAATAAGTAGGGCTCAGCTGGTGACTAAGGACTCTAAGCCTGTCCTTTGTCTCTCCTGTGCAGTTTACTCTTAAGAGCTCATACTTTCATCTGAGAAATATTGCCAGACTCCGCTCTATGTTATCCCTCTCTGTGACTGAAAGGCTTATTAATACGTATGTCTTTTCCCGCATTGACTACTGAAATGCACTTCTTGCTGGGGTTCCTAAAACCACACTTAACAAACTTCAATGTGTACAAAATTCTGCTGCTAGGATCCTGACTGGAGTCAGGAGAAATTAGCCTATTCAATTTTAAAGTCCCAGTCAGGTTCCGAGTTGATTTTAAAATTCCTATGCTCGCATATAACGCACTGCATGGTTTGGCCCCTCAGTATCTCTCTGCACTTTTAATTTCATACACACCAAAGCGTTATCTATGCTCCTCACAAGCTGGTCTGTTGGCATTCACACAACCTTGGTTGCGTACTGTGGGGGACAGGGCTTTCTCATACTATGCTCCTAGGCTTTGGAATGCACACCCTCCAAATATCAGAGATGCACAGACACTAAGTATTTTTAAATCTAATTTAAAAACTTTTTTTAGGTTAGCTTTTACTTGTTTTTTCCTTAATTTTCATTTGTTTGTTCTTTTATGTAAAGTGCATTGAAAAGCTGCTTTAAAAGTGCTATATAAAAATTAAGTTATTATTATTATGTAATTAATATCAGAAATCACCCAAATGGCCCTGATCAAAAGTTGACATACCCTTGAATGTTTGGCCATGTTACAGACACACAACTTGACACACACAGATTAAAATGGAAATTAAATGTTTATTTCCCACACCTGTGGCATTGTCAATTGCAGTTAGTGTCTGTGTAGAAATAGTCATGGAGTTTGTTAGCTCTCACATGGATGCACTGAGCAGGCTAGATACTGAGCCATGGGGAGCAGAAAATAACTTTCAAAAGACCAGTGTAATAAGGTACTAGAACTGCATACATTTGGAAAAGGATATAAAAACATGTCCAAAGCTTGCAAATGCCAGTCAGTACTGTTCAATCACTTATTTAGAAGTGGAAGATTCAGGGATCTCTTGATACCAAGCCAAGGTCAGGTAGACCAAGAAAGATTTCAGCAAACACTGCCAAAATAATTGTTTGGGATACAAAGAAAATCCCATAGGTAACCTCAGGAGACATACTGGCTGCTCTGGAAAAAGACAGTGTGGTTGTTTCAAGCAGCACAATACGACAGCACTTGAAAAGAAATGAGTTGCATGGTCGAGTTGCCAGAAAGAAATCCTTTACTGTGCCAGTTCCACAAAAAAGACTGAGTACAATATGCCCGACAATACCTTCGTAGCTCACTGATGTTTTGGGGGGGGTGTAAGCTCTAAAGGCATGGGGAACCTTGTGAAAATTGATGGAAAAAGACAAATGGGCAACATACCACATGCAAGAATTCAGGGCCTCATACACAACTATCACAAATGGCTGCACACTGTCATTTATGAAAAAAGGGCAATACACCATTTTGTCAGCATTAGAGATCCTGGTGCCCCCTCCGCTGGCGCGCACACTCCTGCGTGTGACTCAAGTTATTATCAATTGTGACATGTATTGAGAACTGAGGGTATGCAGACTTTTGAACAGGGGTTGTTTAATTATTTTCTTTGTTGCCATGTTTTCTATTATGATTGTGCCATTCTGTAATGTCCTACAGTTAAATATGAATCCCATGAGAAATGAAGAAACAAAAATTGCCTGATCAATCATGTTTTCTCTGAAAATGGGCTATTACCATCTCTCCAGGGGTACTTTTGAGAACAACTGTATATGTTTTAAAATATTTATTCCAGTTACAGAGTTTTTTTCATCATGCAAATAATTGTTATTTCACAACGTTATCTAGCTATCTAGCGGGGGGGAGAGCCTTTGATATTGCGCTCCTGCTAGCTCTCCCTGAGTGAGAGAGCACCCTGCTTTGAGAAACAGACAATTAAAAACTTCAAGTGAACATAGAATATTTATGAACAATGAAAAATGTAAATATTCACCATTGTTCCCCTGACTAATTTTAACTCTGACTAATAATACCTAGTTTACACCGAAAGTTTAAAGGAGTGTGGATTTAATATTAGCTTAATCTTTTATTTAAAGAAAATAATAATAGTCAAGCAAACTAAGCTCAAAATGAAGCTAACAGGCTGAAGTTCCTTCCAGACACAAAAGATATAAAACATCTCTTTGAACAGTGTGTTTTGATGTCAGGACAATAGGTGCAGTACCTGCAATACTGAAAACAATTAAATGTGAGTCAGGTATTAGGCCATGTCATCACAATCAATGGGCTCTATTGCATTAATCACATATTACATGTTCTTGTACTCTCTAGCCAGTGATCTAAAATTAAAATAGATTATGATGAATTTACAAATGCCCTCTTTCAGCCCTTCATCTGTACAATATATGGTGTTTGGTTATAAGACCTTTTAACCCACTGGGAGGCCCCAGCGTGTCTTTTTATGATTGTGAAACTTAAAAAAAGGCCATCACAGAAGCGGTAATACAAAAAGCTACTATTGAGAATTTGAATGGGCAGAATAAGTTGCTGTTTGATTTCCTGACCCATATATATAAAAAGAGTGGGTGAGGTGCATTTGCA
The DNA here is from genome assembly GCA_016801145.1 of Umbra pygmaea. Taxonomy (NCBI): domain Eukaryota; kingdom Metazoa; phylum Chordata; class Actinopteri; order Esociformes; family Umbridae; genus Umbra; species Umbra pygmaea. The sequence continues at coordinate 5,067 of JACXGM010021849.1, read as the reverse complement.
ACCTATCAAGCAAGTCAGTAGCTATATGCTGATAATATAATTCGGGTGAATTTAACTAGAGTTCTCAGTTTCGTTTCTACAGATTTTATAACTATAGCTAAACATAGTCATAAAACATTTGATAAGCTCTGATAATGTTGAAACACCAACAATAAAATGCAATGCATTCATACTTTGTTACCGTCATAAAAGTATGTAATAGTAGACTGATGTTAAACCTGCACTATGTAACTTTTTCGAAAAATATGAAAAAACGGTAACATTTTACAATAAGTGTACATTACTTAATGTTAATTAATGCAGTAATAAGCACTTACTAACAGTTAATAACCTTTAACTAAGGTGCCTAATTACCATTTACTAAGGATGTTGTTGTTAACTAAGGTACTAATTAATGTTTTACTTTAACATCAGTAAATGCAGTGTAATAAGCATTAACTAGCTGTTACTAACAGTTAACCAAGGTGTCTATTTTAACATTAGATAATGTAACAGAAAGCATTAACTAATATTAATAACAGTTAACTAAGGTTTCAAATTATCATTTACTAATGGTGTTAATGTTAACTGGGCTATTAACCTTTACATTATTTTAATATTAATTAATGCAGTAAATTGCATTAAGTAATATTATGAACAGTTAATTAAGGTGTCTATTTTACCGTTAATGTAACACTAAGCAATAACTAATTGTTAATAACAGTTAAGTAAAGTTTAAATTTTACATCTACAAAGGATTTTCATGTAGACTAAGGTATTCATTGATTCATTGTTGAATGGTTTGTAACACACTATTAACAATAGTTATTCCAATAATAAGCATTATGTAACTGTTAACAAACCTCTTTTGGTAATGAATGTTTGATAAATTGGTGAGATAGCATGTATGTCTTGAGGATCACCGCTTAGCCATTTGCTTATGAATTTTTTTTATTATTTAAGGGTTATTGTCCACTTATGTCCTCTATAATTCCAACATATGACTTACTTTCAATAAAGAATAAAATAAGTAGGTGTAGAGGTTTGTTAATTCCTTTATCTTCTTGTAGACGTTAACTTAAAGCACAATATATTGTTTTCTATGCTACAGTATATAAGCATTACTTAACCATAATTGGCCATTAATTAATGGTCTTTGTTTGCCTTATTGTAAAGGTGAAAACATACACACCTTATGTAACACTTGGTAAATGCTTAAGAATGCTGAATAACCATTACTTAACCATAAATAACCAGTTACTAATGTTCTTTGTTTGCCTTATTGTAAAGTTGTAAACATATACATCTTAAGAAACACTTGATAAATGCTTAATAGCGCTGAATAAGCATTACTTAACCATAATTAACCAGTTAGTAATGCTATTTTTTGCCTTATTGTAAACTTGTAGACATATAATCCTTAAGTAACTTATGATATATGCTTAATAATCCTGAATAAGCATTACTTAAACATAATGTGGTGTATATGTTTACAACTTTAAAATAATGCAAACAAAGAGCATTAACAACTATTTATTTCATAGGTTTTTGTTCCAAACCAAATTTAGCACACGTGACGCTACTCATTACCAGGATGAAATGCTAACTCAGGGTAGTATATGTTATATTTTAGCCTGGTGTAGTTTGTAGTAACATACAGGTGCCAATAGATAGCAGTAGCTACATTGGAAGTAATACCAGTCCGATTCAGAGCAAGCCACTGAATTTTCATCAACTTTTTCTTATTGGAACGGTTACAAGAAGTGTTGAGATTGTGTTACCGTATTTCCTCAAATAAAGACCGGGGCCTTTATTTACCTCTACTGAAGAAGGCAACCGGCTTTTATTTGAAGCAGGCTTTTGTTAGAGACAGGCCTTTATTTCTGATTCCCTCTGTTTGATAAGTATAATTGGCTATATTTTAGTGGCAATCCTTGTTCCAGTTTGCCTTTTATTCCTGCATTATGTTGTTAAAGCTCACAATTCTTGTAACCGTTCCAATACGTAGTTGAAAAAAGTTGTTGAAGATTTAATCATTGCACTAAATGGGAGCCATGTTATTTCCAATGTTGTTACTGCCATCTACATGAACGTTAATACAAACAACACCAAGCTGAGTAAAACATACAGCCGCATTGACTGAAATACCGGTAGGACAATTATACTTAGCAACACTATTTCCTGCTCCCGCGAGCTGCCATTCCGTAAATGTTCCGTCCAACCCAAGTTTCGACTACCGTGAGTTAGCGTTTCAACCTGGTAGTGAGTACCGTCACTTGTGCTAAATTAGGTTTGGAACAAAAACCTACAGAATGGCAGCAGTGAGTTTCAAGTACCATAATCCGAAAATAGCATGAATATATTGTTGAATCTATTAAAGTGATAGAAATGTACATTACGCTTCACTGGAATGCACATTATATGAAAGGCACCTAGGAGATTATCCACACGTAATATTCCCCCGGCTTTATTTAAGACCAGCCTTTATTTGTTTTATCAGAGGCCCAGCGTTTATTTGACTACCAGTTTTTATTTGAGGAATTACGGTAATAATGTATTGCAGTAGGCCCAACTTTTAAAACCGAACTGCAAAGGGGATTAACTGTCAAATATAGCCAATTATATCTATCAAACATAGTGAATTATAAATAAAGGCCTGCCTCTAATCAAATCCTGTTACCTTTTGGAGAAGAGGTGAATAAAGGTCTCGGTTTTTATTTGAGGAATTACGTTAACTGTTATTAACAATTAGTTTATGCTTATTTCTACATGAACTAATTTTAAAATAGACACGTTAGTTAATACATTTTACTGCATTAACTAATGTTAAAATAATGTAAAGATTAATACCCAAGTTAACATTAGTAAATTATAATTTGATACCTTTGTGAACTGTTATTAATATTAGTTAATGCTTTCTGCTACTTTAACTAATGTTAAAATAGACACCTTGGTTAACTGTTATTAAACAGTTAGTTAATGTGTATTACTGCATTTACTGATGTTAAAGTAATGCATTCATTAATACCTTAGTTAACAACAACATCCTTAGTAAATGATTAATAAGCACCTTAGTTAAGGGTTATTAACTGTTAGTAAGTTCTTATTACTGCATTAACTAACGTTAATTAATGTACCCTTATTGTAAAGTGTTACCGGCCTAAAACCTGTGGCCTGCTTATTAATGTGGAACATCCATCTTAGTCATTTTCGTTTAATTGGGCTCAACTGGCAAACTAATTGTCAAAGGTGTCTGAGATTGATTTCAGTGATACAAAAAGCCCGGAGACACAATACAATCAATGAGTTGGATTGAAAAACTACATCTTTAACATATACAAAGAGATGCCTTTCTGCAATAATGTTATTAAAAAAACAAAAATGGTTGAATTCAATGGAAGACGATTTAAAAATTGCAAAGACCATTTCAGAAGGTATGGCAACAGGTAGTAATTATGTGTACAGTATGTATCAAATGTATCAAACTGTATCAATATTTACCTATCATCACCTCAGAAAGTCAAGAAACAGACCGGACAACTGATACGAGAGCATTTGTTAGCAATGCTGGACGCTCAAAAATAAGCAAGGTGTCAACAATGATTACTGATGCAAGCAAATCTCTTGCAGAACCAAAACCTACAACAGCTAATTTCACAAGAAATGGAACTGAGGGAGAAACATTTTCAACACCGGTAGTATCTGGTTCACCAGTAACAACAACAGACACTTTGGAAAGAACTACAGCTGTATCCTCAAGTCCAACAGAAAGTGCAACCAGTGTCTCACCACAACCAAGTTCTGCACAACCTTCCACGGTTACCAGTGAGACTGCAATTACAAATGAACAAACATCAGCAATGTCAGAAGGGCAAACATCAGGAACTACAACTGGACTCCCATCCACCCAGGGAACTGCAAGTACAAGTGTGACGGCAACTGACACAACAGCTGAAACAGGATCTACAACAACCCCTGATGAGCACACACCTTTACCAGGAATGACAAGTCCAGCAGAAACAACAATTGCCATCACCCAAGAACCATCAGTCAGCCCCGACACTCTGACAAGTGCAACTCCGTCTGGTCAAACAACACTGACCACTGAGGTTACCAGTGAATCTACAACTAGCACTGCTGGAAGCTCAACCACAGGTGAGGTGTCAACAATGACATCTGAATCAAGCACAACATCTGAAGAATCAACAGCTTCAACAGCTAGTTTCACAACTACAACAGAGGGAGCAACTATTTCAACACCGGCAGTATCAGTTTCACCAGTAACAACAACAGACACTTTGGAAACAACTACAGCTACATCCTCAAGTCCAACAGAAAGTGCAACCAGTGCCTCACTACAACCAAGTTCTGCACAACCTTCCACGGTTACCAGTGAGACTGCAATAACAAATGAACAAACATCAGCAGTGTCACAAGGGCAAATATCAGACACTACAACTGGACTCCCATCCACCCAGGGAACTGCAGGTACAAGTGTGACGGCAACTGACACAACAGCTGAAACTGTATCTACAACAAACCCTGATGAGCACACAACTTCATCAGGAATGACAAGTCAAGCGGAATCAACAATCGCCATCACCCAAGAACCATCCGCCACCCCCAACAATTTGACAAGTCCAAATCCGTCTGGACAAACAACACTGACCTCTGAGGTTACAAGTAAATCTACCACTAGCACTGCTGGAAGCTCAACGACAGGTGAGGTGTCAACAATGACATCTGAATCAAGCAAATCTTCTGATAAATCAACAGCTTCAACAGCTAGTTTTACAACTACAACAGAGGGAGCAACTATTTCAACACCGGGAGTATCAGTTTCACCAGTAACAACAACAGACACTTTGGAAAGAACTACAGCTGTATCCTCAAGTCCAACAGAAAGTGCAACCAGTGTCTCACCACAACCAAGTTCTGCACAACCTTCCACGGTTACCAGTGAGACTACAATTACAAATGAACAAACATCAGCAGTGTCACAAGGGCAAACATCAGGAACTACAACTGGACTCCCATCCACCCAGGGAACTGCAAGTACAAGTGTGACGGCAACTGACACAACAGCTG